>CAEGAE010034959.1:0-20177 GCA_903067095.1 Girardinus metallicus | reverse complement strand
TTTCCTCCTCATCAGTGAAAGAAAGTGCTGGCAAATTAAGTAAGGATGATGAAAAGGACCGGAGGAGAAACATTTTTTTAGAGTACTTGAAATACAGCCAATAAAACAGGAAGTACCCCAGCCCTATCCGATGCAGCTTCCGGTTGTCGTGAAAAAGGTCTATTCTGTTGTCAAAATAAATCTCTCTCTCTAGCTAGCTAGCTATTTAACTATCTTTCTAGCTAGCTATCTAGCGTCTTAGTTAGCTAGCTACAATTTGATTTAGATTTAGCTAAAGATCTTTTTTGTCAGTAATAATTACAACACATCTAACATAAAGCTATCTAGCTAGCTACCTGGCTAGATATTTAACTTCCAAGCTATATTAGATGTGTTGTAATTATAACAGAAAAAAATCTTTAGCTAAATCTAAAGCAGATTCTTCAAATACAGTTTACTACATATCATTGTCCATGAAAAGAAAAAAAAAACAGCTTTACTGTCACTGTCAGAGTGATGGCTAAATGTAATGTCAAGACTCGTGAGCCATTTCTATTTAGTTCCCTGTCTGTTCAGAAAACGATTCATTAATTAATTTCACAATCCAAACTACGTTACGACCCTTCAAAACCCGTCAGGCAGTCTGGTTCGCATGTTTAGTGGCCCGTGCAGCCAAATCAGAGCTGAAGCCAGTGATGTAAGTGATTCGATCCAGCTAGGTGTGAAACAGCCTTAAATGATGCCTCGTTTGTAAATGTGCCAAACGCCGCCGGGGGAGCGTGAGCGCCAGCGACCCTCCTTTTCAGCGAGAACACGGGGCCGGAGGCAGAAACAAGAGCATCCGCTAAATGTCAAACGACTGAAACAGCATCATGACTTTGTGATTGTTGTTCTGAAGAAAGTAACAACGCTGTTATAGTGTTCGGGTGGAAAAAGGGCTGCGAAGGTTTCTGAAAGAGACACCAGAGGACGGGCAGGAAGGTAGAGCGGTGAGCTCGTCATAAACAGCCGTGCCAGTTTCCCTCGCCTTCCCCTCTCTTGCGGAGGACAGATTAGTCAGAGCACCATAAAGGTCACAAAAGCAAAACCCTTATTTTTTGTGGCTATGTCAGCTGTGGGATTGGGGCTGGCCAGCCTTCAAAGGGAGGGATTACCGTTTAGCTGGAAGCTAAAAACTACTCCAAAGCTGAAAGCCCGGTTTGCTGCTGGTCCAGTTTGGTGAGCCGAACTGAAGAAAGGTTGCTTTTTTTTTTTTTTTTTTTTTTATTGTGCAAGTCTTCGTAGGACACACTCTTAAACCAGCAAGTGCTTCTATTCTCTCCTACCCAGAAGCCTCCTCCAGCTGAGGACAAAGACATCAAGTCGTCCTTGACATGTGAGTAGGCGGCCTTCCTAAAGGCGAACGGCAGCAGGTGAGACGTGGACGGACACAGCAGGAAATCGACCGACTCACAGGTGTCTTCTGTGGCCAGAAGATAACCCAAATCCACTCGTCTTGTTTCTCCTCGTTGCCCTCCTGTCATCTGCTCAACTTAACTTTGGCTGTCATATTTACCCCGGGCTCAGGCTGACATAAGCTTTGAAGATAAGTGTATGGAATGCCACCGTCAGGAACAGAAGGAGGAGGGGGGTATAGATTTTTGCTAAGTAGGAGCAAAGCGACGTGAATCCACAAGGGTTAGCTGAGGTAGCGGTTGCTAATTGTCAACTGCAAATTTGCAGTAATTGTATTTATTTGGCGGCTATCCCGCTGTGGCTCATTGACTGTCGATGTTAACGGTTGAGCACCTGCGACCGAGTTCATTCCCCGGTCAAAGCTCGCTATCGCTTCCCGGTCCACAGGGTCCTTCTGTCAATGCCTGTTTAGGGGACGCCTGACTAAGCAGCTCTTCTTCCCTCTGGATCCACCAAACGGGACCAAACACTTCTACCAGGAGTGCATGTTTTAAAGAAAAACAGATATTAAATGACACCTTTTTTTTTTTTCCTTTCAGAAAAGAAAAGATTTTGTAGCTCAATTTTAGGGCGAAAAAAAAAACAGAAGATTATCCAAGATAAAAACCCTGAATCAGAAAACAGAGCATCTCCTTTTATAAGCAAAAATTGGAAATTAGTTGCTTGCTTAAGTATTCAACATTTTTTAGTGTTTCCTTTACTTTACTGAACTACCATCATGACTATGACCACTTGAAAGAGGTTCTGACAAGGTGCAAAGTTGGTTAATAAGAAAATATAATGGCAAACCTACTAAGTGTAAAATTTTCTTGATAAGAAAACTGAACTCTACCTAGAAATGTCCATTATAGGAGAATTATGGTAAAACTAGTCATTGTTCACATTTTTTGCTAGACATTTTTTTTTTTTTTTTTTCTAGTTGAAAACCCCTAAAACATAATTTTATTCCAACATTTACTTTCACAAGTAATCTGGTTTTTGTAGAAAAGTAACTCTTTTTTTTATTATCTAAAACATAAAAAGGATCATAAGTTTTTTAATTGATTTATCGGAAAAACTTATTGTGTCTTTTCTCAGCAACAGAAAAGACACATAAGGTAACGATATGAGTCCGTTGTAAGACACACACTTTCTATTGTACCCAACAGTTTCCATTTTAATATGTAGGGATATTACACTATCACCTTCAAAATACTGACAAATGCATGCCACGCTTTGCTTATTTTTATTTATAAAACGTTTAAAATAAACATACATTTTTCTTTCTTTCTAGTTGTGTGCAGTTACCATTTTTGCTCCATCACAGAGCAAAAAAGCCTCCATATTTTTTTTTTTTTTTTAGCAAGGCACTGTATGTGTAGGCAGAGGATATTCTTAGCATCCCTGATGGGGAAACATAAACTGTAATCAGCAATAAATCTCAAATTAGCTCATTACTGTTAATTCATGTGTGATGACCAGAATACATTAGCCTACATATTAATTTATTTGAAGGGTTTTCTGCTTTAGTTTCCTTCAATCCCTGCTCGTAGCCTTTTTTTTCCCCCCTGTAAAAGCTTGTCAGGAGATAGTCAGCAGGTCACTCAAGCAAAGCTTTGCAATAAAATCACAACAGTGCTAGTTCCTGCTAGTTGGGCTGTTCCTTCATCATTTTAAGATGTCCCATCTCGGCCATGTTTGTCTCCTCTGAACTCACGTTTGGCCTCAAGAGATTTTGCGAGATTCCCCCTTCAGTGTTGGTGGATGAAATCAGTTGGTGTGTGGTCTGGGCAATATGGATTTAAAGTTTTGTCTCGATATTTTTGTGGCGCTATTGTGATATCGATAAAAGTGACAAAGTGTGATTTGTATCACTAAACTGCACTAATAACATTAATCATACTTTCAGATTTATTGATATTTATTGATGTCCTCATTGAACAAACAAAATTAACAATCCCGAGAATACGGACAGTTTCGGTGGATTTTAAACGTTGGACTTTATCATCACAATGGTAGATCAGAATTCCTACAAGAAATTTATCATGATAAACAATAAATGATAAACGATACGCTAAATTCCCAACCATGGTTGCTCCTGCCGTGCGACCAAACCTGTTATACCTATTCTTTGATCTTACAGGTTTTGACAATCGGCTGAAAATTTTAAGATCTTGCCATATTGACCAGGCATGAGTCTAAAATATCATATCCTTTTTACATTAGTTTTGGCGTCTGTTTAGGCTTCACCAATCCTGATAAAGTCAAAAGAAATTAGGAAGATAGTAGTTAGTTTCCCCAACACATTCTTACCTTGAAGCAGCAAAGACAAGCCCTGCTCAGAGTCTCCAATGGTTGTTAGTGAATCACAAGTTGAGGATGTCGCCAAACCTGTGAGCTTTCAGAAAACTAAGTCAGCATTGTGGAACCAAAGGAGCCATGAGCAGCTTTTCCATTACAAATGTGCTAAAACTTGGTCAATAGGTTGGTCAGTGTTTCCATTAAATAAGAGGCGCAATTAGATCACTGGTGAATAAGTTTGTTCACATGATGTCATTACGCGCCATCGTCCTCCAACTACTTCCTTCTTCTTCGTGGTTTGCGCTGGTGGCAACATCCGGTTGCTGACCATGTGACTCGAGTGATGCAAAAAATGTGTTCCCTGTTGGAGTTTTGTGAAATAAATCAATTTTGATACGGCCAAAAAAAACCCCACCTTATCCTAACGCCAAAACCTTTTATCAAAAAATTCATTTTTTGAAATTGACCTGCTTCCATTAAATATCCATGTAAATGCATCTGTGGAGTTCGGGGCTCTTTACTGAGTCTCGGAAAACTTACTTTACATCTAAATCTGCCAAACGGTATCAATAATCTTGGGCTTTACTATTCCAATGTAGAAGTCAGCTGTCATGTGGGTAGTGACTGCCTTGGTGGCAAGAAGCGTGGGAGTTGACTACAGCCAATAGTGACGACTCCATCCTTTTAGAAAACACTCAGAGTTGGCAAGAAGTTTTTGTGGCGAAGGCTGTTCAAAGCAACATTTACTTCTAGAGTGATAACTCCAGAAGACAGAAAATCAGTTACAGTCATCATTTGTTGAATACAAATCTCCTCAAGGCAGGTAAAAATTGACATACAGCTCCTTTACCGGAGAGAGTACGAAAAGATGAAAGCTGCAACAATATAAGATAGAAAGGGGCAAAGTGATCAATATAGTTCTACTTTTTTGTTTTCTACTAATTTATATCTTTTGCAAATGACAGACATAAAATTGACACTCTAACAGTGGAAAATAATGAAAAAGACCGAGTTTATTTGTGACATCGAACATCTGGAAACTTTCTTTGATATATTCATCAGTTGTTGTCGTATCTGTTGTTCTCTGTCTGTCATGTGTGAAAAGAATTACAGACTAGAACAGCCAGCAGTTATCGGCGGGCTCCAAGCGACTCGCAGCTACGCATACATTTCTGAGAGAAATGGAGGTAGATTTGAAAGATATGTTGAAATATGTGGGTAAATGTTTAAAAGGTAAAGTTTAAGTCAGGGCACTTTTAAGATTATGAGGACTGACCAAGTCAAAGCGCTCTGTGACACGGGGTCTGAAACTGGCAGTACATGCCGTGGACACTCCTAAATTTCTTATTATTGTAAATTTGCAGCAGGGACTGTGAGGATTAAAATATTTCCTTTGGATATTTCCGTAGCAGCAAGTTTTTTTCATTTGGCTCAAGGAAATAAAAACAGTAGCAGTAAAAACCAAAGAACCAATGTTAAGAAACTCTTCCACTGGCAAAGATATTGTCATAGCTGCATTTCCATTGACCATTTGTTGTCACAATTTGAAAGTAAATGTCAAAATTGGCATTGGCGAAATGCCAATTTAAAACTTTTTGGTAAGTTTTGGAGCTAGGATCAGGTGTTTTTTTTTTTTTTTTTTTTTTTTGGTTGTATCAAAATTGGTTTAATATGCAAAACTGCAACAGGGAAACTTTTGTTGCATCACAAGAGTCGCACGATCAACAACCATAAGTTGCCACTGGCGCAAACCACGAAGAAGAACACAATAAGTTGTAGGAGAACCATGGTGCAGCATGTCTTTTTCTTTTAGTGGCTTGTTGTGTGAACAAACTTACTCACGTGTGATTTTAATTGCGTTTCTCACTTAATGGAAACACCGCAATTGCGAAATTATGTTTTTTGGACATGAACAGAATATAGACAAAATTTTGCACACATGGCTGTTAGACGCTGTCAAACAGCGAGATCACGTCTGAGGGAAAACGTGGCATTTAAACGGTTATTTAAATCGTCTTCCACAAAGAGATCCGTAAGATGCTTATTGCTTCATTAAATGTTAAAATACATTTTGTCTACGTACGGAAAGCAAAACCCTTTAGTGTTTTTATTTACACTTCTTGCTAAAAGTTTAACAGACAAATTTAAGAAAGACAAATCAGCTCTGGCCTACCAATAATGAGAGCACCAGCTCCACAATAACAGCAGAGCACTTTATTTAGTTCTGCTTTATTACCTGATACTGAGAGTGTGTCTTGAGGAGTCCCTGTGTCAAGATCTTCATTAATTCAGTCTGCTTAGCCAGCTCGTTAATTAGTCTGGTGCGGGTGTCTATGCAGTGAGCTTTTCACTCCGTGGAGACGCCGAGCTCAGCACGGCAGGGAGCGGGGAGTGATGATTAAGACAGGGTTGGCTTTAATGAACTAGTTACATGGCACTCATTTGTGAGGGTGAGAAATTATGGGTTTTGCGGTGTGAAAAATGGCAAGACATTGCTCTTTGTTTTGCTATCAACAGACTGCAGCAGCAAAGCTTTACTGCGGAGTCGGTTGAAAAAAAAAATGAAGAGCTGATTGATTCTGTCATTCTAATATTTATTCCCCTGAAGAACAGCATAGTCTATGTATACAGATTAGCAAGAGACTTGTGATGCTAGCATGGGCGATGGTGGCCTTCTGTCCACTTGAAACTGTTGGGTATGTGGTAAAACTTATATACTGCTACTCTGGTGGATAGCAGAGTTAAAACCTGCAGCGGTGATGGAAACAGTGCAGACTACCACCACCCATAGGCCAGAAAAGCAGTTGGTTGCCATGGAGACTTGATAGCTACCAAATGTACATTTTGATAGCTACCAAATGTAGCTATCAAGGAATCAGTGACTTTCTTGCCAAGTTCTCCGTGCTGCTGTTGAATGTGTAATATTTGGTCTCTGAATTATCCGTAGTAAGACACTGCTACATTTGTTCCAGACAAGATCAATGCAGTTTAGATTTAATGTATGTTGTAACATGAAAAACAAATGAAATGCTCTTCACCTTCTGCCAAGAGACAATATTTTCACAGACCAGCAGTTACGGTGTATGGAGAACCATTTCAGCCAAAATTAAATAAATATATTTAATAGATATATTAAAATATATCTATTAGATAAATAGATAAATGAGTAAAATAACTAAATAAATGAGTAATTGGCACCTTTATTCCCATTTACATTTATTCATTTATACATTTATTTATTCACAGATTTATTTCTGCCTGGTCTTTTTTCATTTCCATATTTTCCTTTTTCATTTATCCTTTTCCATTTTCATTTATCCGTTTCCAATTTTTCATTTTCATTTCTCTATTTTTCATTTTCCCATTTTCACTTATATCGTTTTTGTTCATCCATTTTTTTTTATCTATCCCTTTTTAATTTATCTATTTTTCATGTGCTCTTTTGATTGACCCCTTTTCTATTTATCCTTTCTTCATGTATTCTTTTCCAATTTTCCCTTTTTTTATTTATTGGTGCTCAAACAGAGCAGCCTCTTTTCTTAAACCCAACACACACACACATTGTAGTTCACATGGTGGCTCTGATGAAAACCTGCTAACTTCAGTTTAATTGAAACACAGAACATGTCCAGAAATGTGATGAATTTCAGACAGAGTGAAAAAAACACAATGAGATGAAAACATTTGTTTCATATTATACTGTTCTACAGGACATTAACACTGCACTGTGCTTTTTAAAGTGTCTGTTCCAGAACACCTGATACAAACGATAGCATTAGCTCATCCATTAATCAGACATTTATTGAGGCCAGGTGTGTGACAGAAGGAAACGCCTGAAACATGCAGGGCAGACAAGCCTGAGGACTGAGGGGTCTAAAGTATTTCACTGACACTTTCAGATCGCAGATTTCCAAATGAAGGCATCCATAAGTGAACCCATTCATTATTCAATAAACCAAACAATTTAAAATAACTGTTAGGATTACTATTAAGAAGAACCTAATATGTCATGTTGTTCATTTCTACCTTGTCGTACATTCAACGCACTCCACTCACTGTTTAGCTTCATGTTGAAGAATCTTCAGTGTAATTTGAAACCAAAAAATGAAACGGGTCCAAAACTTTCACTCTATATTCTATTTTTGTAGCTTTGTTCTATTAAGATTATGTTGAGTTTATTTTAAGCCACAAACAAACAATCCATTTTATTGTCATGAAAACATGAGATTTGATTAAAATTGAACTACACAGAGCAGAAGGAACACAGCTTTCATAATAATCAAACGTATTTTGTTTATTCATAACAGGAATATACACATCGTTCTTGCATATCAATGCTATAAAAACAGCCAAATTTTGTTAAATGACACAACCAGCATTAATGAATGTAAATCCGTTCTGAACTCATAACTTCACTAACTGCGTCCTCGTAACATTGCGCCAACAACGCAACATGAGTAACCTACTCTCTTTCCCCTAACCGCCTCTGGTTAAATGTCGTAATGTTTAAGCAGAACTTTAAAGTTGGATACACCACTAAGGTCACCATAAGGTTCATGAGAAATACAACTTCTCATGTTGTATGGTACTTTAGCACCTAAAGTACCATACAACTCCCTATAACAACGGTGGTTCGGTGGGAGTCCTGTGTCTCGTAACGAGACGGTCCCATCCGGGGCTAATGGGAGACATTGACACCCGCAGTGTGTTGCTGGTGTCCAGTCTGCTCTGTTACTTTGTCATGGTTGCTGTCACTGCAGACGACCCCGCTTCACACAGACACCATGTCAGAAATGTTTTCAGTGCTGCTGTGGCATTCTGTCATGTCTTCTCCAGAACACCCTCAGTAATTGCTTCTGTCCTTCTTTTTCACATATATATATTTTTTTCAAAATACTCAAAAGGCTTGTATCTCAGGGCAGGGTGATTGGTCTCTGAGTGACCAAACAGTTTTGAAAGCTTTGTTGCATCATTAGAAAGCCAGCCGCAACATATTTTTCAGAGCAAGCTTGGTGTATGGAAATCACCTGTTGCTATAAATCCGTATTTTCTGTAGGGCACCTCATATTGTCTGTTAAATGCATTTTTGTTTTTCTTGGAAGTCGTGGGCTCTCCTTCCATCTTTTCCCATTTCCAAATAAACTTTTGAGAGACTCTTGCTTTTTACTCACATTGCTGCCTTCTGAGGATTTTTTAAGCAGTAAAATATCAAAAGGTAAAGCGACAGAGACGAGCATCTTGACATAAGTCTGGATTTAGTCTGAGATGGATCTAGCAGAAAGAATCTGGTCATTTTTCAACATAAACATTGTTTGGACTCAGATAAACAATAAAGTGGAAATAATGTATGTTATTTTCTTCTTTCTGTGCTGCCCTGTATCAAATGAACCATGAACCGCTACCGGTCCGTTCCAGTTCAAGACCCCAAACACAGTCTTTGCAAAAGAGTTCACACTGCAACCCAACCAGACTGCATCATAACAATAGGATTAGTTCACTTGACTCATTTTATTCATTTATGGGTGTAAGGTAATGTATGTCTAAAATGCTTCTCACCCATTTTGTTTGTGACTTGAATACAGAACTGTAGCAGAAGTATGATAAACACAATGTCGATGAGAAATGACCTGCCACACCTTTAGGCCTCCATCACTGGAAGAGATGATACATTACGATCTAGTCCTACCTTGTCTGAAATTCTGATGTTATTTTGTTACGGTAGCATTCAAACTAATGCTTTTTTTTTTTTCTTTTTCTTTTGAGAGCCAGATTTTCTACTTTCCATCAAACGTCATATTTTATGCAAAGAGATCAGAGGGAAGGTGCTTGCAAATTTGCTTTGCTTCGTAGAACAAAAGGTTCCTCAGGTTTGGCCTGTAGGTTTAGCAATGGCAGCAGAGGAAGTGAACCAAGTCGTTTAGTCCTTGTTGGCCACGCCTCCAAATATTGAGTTAAGATCAACAGCCATCTTGTTCAGATCAGCACTCTCTTCACATTGGAGGATGATTGTTCACAGCGCAGGAAATTTCTGCTAAGCTTCCTAGCGTTTGCAATCGGACGTTTGATCAATTTCTTATGGACCAACATTAGTTATTCTGTAAAGTTTAAAACTTCGACCTCTCCAGGAAGCAATTGTTTCTCAATAGCCGAAGTTCCAGACCCTGTGTATGAAGTGAAGCGTAGAACAAGAGGCTGGTTTTTAGCAGGCTAATTTAGCACCTAAAGTACCATACATTTTAATGATTTGATTACACTCCAGCTGGATTGATGAAGTTTCTTTTCTGCCATTTTACCTTTTTCTGAGCTTGACTTCTTTTTCTTTTAAAGAAGAGTCATGTTTTCCGAGTTTTCATTGCTTCTCTGTTTAGTTTGCATGTGGCGTTCATAAAGAAGCGGCTGAGTAGAGGTGGCTTTGTTTCTACTGTGGCGCACAGGTGGGCTGCTGCAGGCCACAGGTTATTGTCTCCCCAGATATTGCCGGTTGCTCTCCGCAATGACTCGCTCGAGAACAGAAATGCCAACAGGCATCACTGACTCATTCATCCTCCCTCTGTCGTGATTTTCTCCATTTTACTTGTCCATGGAGGAGGGGTGGTGGATGGGGGGTGAGGAAGAAGGGCCCCTCTTCTCCTCTTTTGTCTGCAGTCCCCTCAGGTCACTGGCTCCATTTTTACACACAGCTATAAACAGACAGTCACACAGCGAGCCACACCTTTTCCTACATGGACGACCCCACAGCCATGTTTCTAATCTCTTCTATTTGTGGATGCAGTGCGGTGAAGGAAAAAGGATCCGGCTTCATACAGATCTATTGTGTCACACATGAATCTTTCAGATTGTTATAAAAATATAAGACAACTCCGTCAAGTCCAAAATGTAGTTTTCAGATAATATCTGATAAATTGCATTCTTGACAGCATGAACTGCCAGACAGTGTTCCTGACAATTGGCCATGAGTGTTTGGCCCACTCTTTGCTAAATTGTTTTACCTTAATGGTCAGCCTGTTTAAGGTCATGCCATATCACACCAATGAGATTTGTCAAGTCTTTGATTAGGCCACTCCAAAATATAAATTTTTCACCTTTTAAGCCACAATCAGAAGTGGACTTTTTTTTTTTTAACACTTTATAGTGAAATTTTCCAATGATACAGAAATGACAACAGAAAGATATGGCAACACTAACAATACACACCAATCATTAGTATGTCATCTGAACGTTGAACAAAGAAATATTACAAATGTGTACAAAAAGTTGTCAGTATTCTGCTAATGTAAAAAAAGACATGATTTTGCAATTAATGCATTTCCAAAAATCACACGTGCAAAAGTTTGTTCACCCGATAAGTCATTAGCAAACGAGCCGCGCCATCATCTTCCAACTACTTTCTGTTGTTGTCCTCTTTGTGGTTTAGGATTATTTTTCATCATTGTAAAGTTGGCCTGGATAAAGTTTTTTCCCCTTAAGGATATAAATGACATAATTGGAATAAGTCTGCAAGGAGAGGCTTTATATACAAACCTGTGTGGACGAAAGTCTCTGCCCGGTCAAGAACGATGGAGACGCCTCCGGACCAACGCGCCGCCTCTGTCCTCCGCACTTCGGTGGGATTCCTCCAACCTCTGCTCGTCCCCTTTCGTCTTGACATTTGCTCTCAAACCTCTGAGAGACACGCGATTTTTATTCATGCCTTTCGAGTCGCAGCAGATTAATTATAAATAAACAGAGTCGAAGCAGAGTACCAACCATCTCCTGCTGCCGCTTCACACAAAGAGACTTCCCCCCGAGGAGTGGAGTCATTATGGTGCGGTCATTTAACAAATGCTTTTATCTAAAGTGAGCAGTAATGCATGATGTATTTTTAGCCAAGACCTTAAGGGGGCTCTTTGCAGATTGTTGGGATTTAAGAAGCTACGTGGAGTTCACCCTGCACCCAGCTGTCTTACTGCTCAATTGGTGTATTGTCTGTGCTACTGCCTCATATGTAGGGCACGTAAACATAGCCGGTGGGAAAGATGTTCTATTCCATGTTGTAATCTGTTGGAAAAGTAAATATCGGCGCACGTGTAAGACCTATATGACTCTCGTGCGCCCGCAGAAGTCGTTTCCCTGAGAGGGAATAGCGAGCTCCTCTTGTCACCAGCTCTCTCAATGACTTTTTTTTTTTTCCCCGGATGTGAGTTCCTCTCTGGAGCTTCCTCAGCCTCCTTTTATAAACCCGAATTTGTTTTATTTATTTATTTTTTCGTTGTTGTCAGAGTCCTCCCTCGCTCCATCACTTTTTAATAACCCTCCTTTCTTTAATGAGTTCTGTTATGTACTCAGGGGGCAGCGGCTAGGGGCCAATTTGTGATTTCACATCAGATCAGATCAGAGAAGAAAAAAAAAGAACTGGGAAAATAAAGGGAGCGCGGCGCCACACACACAACTTCCTCCTGTTTTCGACGATGCTGTCTAGAGAGAACCTTGCGTCTCTAGGGTGGGGAAACTGCGCCTCATGAGCCACCATTTTGGAGGCATCCTGTGGAACAGCGAGTCACCAGAGAGTGTTCCTTGGAGAGCGTAAGGAGGGGCTGGGGGGAAATTGCTGATATGCACGTACCTGCATGAGGTTGGTTCACTTTCTACTTCTGCTCCGGCCTAATGAAGCTCTTTCTCTCTGGGTTCCATACTGCAGCTGTAGTCGGGTTTGGTAATGGGGACGAAAGCTGTAACAGACTTCGTCTTTCACTCTTGGACCTAATTTATGTCCTTCAAGCAGAAGCGCTTTCAAGCAGCCTGACACGACTAGCTGCAACGCATATAGTCAGAGCTCTGACCTCTGCAGGTTAAAGCACGGAGTTTGGTACAAGAGTTTCCCAGGTCTGGAAAGAGGGAAAAATGAGTTTGGAAGATTATTTGTGTTTCCATGAAACCAAAATGACATTTTGGTTTCATGACAAGTACTTCATGAAATTATTTGTGCTTTTGTTGCACAAAAATATTCTGATTTGAATACAGCCCATTCCACACTGCAAAACCACAAAATCTCAAGTAGTATTGGTCTAGTTTCTAGTGTAAATATCTTAGTTCTGTCTTATTTCAAATGTACTAACTTACAGGTAACCTTTCAGCAATTCATATTGAGCTTGTTTTAAATCAGTATTTCTTCAATACTAATGAAAAAGTACTACTTCCACTGGCAGATTTTCACTTATAAAAAGACATTTTTGTCATGTTGTTAGTGAAATAATCTGCCAGTGGAACTAATACCTTTTTAAATCAACATTAAGGAATTATTGACTTAAAACATGCTTCTATTTCTTGCAGAAAAGTTACTTCTCATTTCAAGTGTACTAGGATATTTACACTAGAAACTAGAGCAAACTGTTTTGGTAAGAGTTTGTGGTTTTGCATTGATAAGGTGGAAGGAAGTCTTTTAAAAGGGGGGAGAAGGTTGTGTAAGTACTTGTAGTGAGGTGTTTTAAAAGGCCAAAACAGCAGCCAGTTGCGTTGTGAGGGAGAGTTCTGTGACTCAGACCCGATCGCCCCCAAGGCCGAACGCTGTGGGAGCTCGGCAGCTTTTCTGATAAACACACAGCAGAAGCTTTAGCAACCCATCTGGGTCAGACGGGAAGCACAGCGTCTTTGTTACGGAACATTTCTAGCCGAGTCATATTTATGTATTTTCTCTTAGCGCGTCCTGTCCGGCAGTGTGACACTCTGAATTGTTGTCGGAGTGCCAAGGTGAAAGTCAACAGATTGACTTTCACAAGCGGAGCATTGCAACTTTATGCTCTACTGGATATTTTCATATAAAACTTTATTAGAAATGGCTTTGGGTTATTTTCAAATGTAATGGACACGGAAGGGGAGAAAGGTGGTGGGAAATGCTTAGAGGGAAAGAACAAGAGAGGAGCAGAGGAGAGGAAGAAGCATAGAGAGGACACAAGTCAGCACCCATGAAGTCTGCCTCCAAAACCTGCAGAAAGGGAGAAAAAGAAAAACAGAAACCACAACGAACAACACATGTGTATATCATAAAAGCAGGTGTAAGATAATTGGAAAGCACACGGTACATGGTAATACATGGTGCATTTAGTAACAACCGCAGCCCAACTGAGACTGCATCTGACAAAACACCTGAGTCCAGACTGTTAAATTTTAAAAGTGTTTAGAGCTGAGTATTAACAATGCCTCACTACAACAACAAACTACCAAAATAACTAAACAATAAAAAGACCAGTCAGAGACAGAAAACATGTATATGTTGTCTGATTGTTGCTTCCCCTTTGGGACACTGCGGGTGCCTTGGCGTTCACTGTGAGCTGAACTGTGGAGAGACGACGTGTTACCAATCCCCAAGTCCTCATTAAATTCACAATTGAGACGAGTAGTTTTATGATCTGACCTGAAATAAACAAACACTCAACAGTGTTAATTACGCAAATGAGACAAATTAGGACTACACCGTAGGAACTCAAGAAACGTGATAGAAGGTGAGTTTGTGAGATGAGATACCCCAAATATGTCATGCCCACTATTAAACAAGGTAGTGGCCTCATCATGCTGCGGGGATTTTGGGGTTTCATCGGGAAAAACCTGTTAGAGGCATAAAAGACTTATAAATGGGGTGGAGTGAGAATGTTTCTTCTAGAAGAACAACAACCCTAAATGTGAAGCCACAACTCCAATGTAATGATTCGGATAAAAGTGACAGAATGGCCCAGTCAAAGTCTTGAAACCAATTACATTCTGTGGGAACACTTGAAAGTTGATGTTCACAAATGCTCTACATCAAGTCAGCCTGAGGTTCAACTATTCGCCAAAGGAACAGGCTTAAATGTTCCTATTGAGATGCAAAGCTGGTAGAGCCATAACCCTAAAACATCCGCACCCGTAAAAATGGCTAAGGATGAACTACAAAGTATTCACAGAGGTTTAGATATTCTGCTATGTGCAGAAAAGTGGACAAAAAAAATTAGCTCAGACTTCTGAGGATAACTTCCTCCCTAAAGCCAGCGACTGATGTGACAAATGACGAGCCGACACCCGTAACTGGCGGCGAGAAATAAGAGTTGGACTGTCTTTGTGTCTTTCATCTTTCTCGTCACACATGCTGGTCAAAGCAAACATCCCACATACTGCTTGACCTCAAACCTCTGAAGTCTGCCCTCATTATTTTCTTACCTGCATTAGATCCTCTGGATTGAAGACACCAGCTTTGTAAAGGAAGAGTTCTTTGCCAGCTGTATGTGAGCAGGATCCAGTCACACGTCAGCCATAGTCAACACAGATTCCAGAGTTCACCGGACAAGGCCTTGTGTTTTGGGGGGAGATGTTGGAGTAAAAGTGAACAGGAGACCTTTACAAGTACCAAGCACTTTACAATAAATTACACAAATGGTGAGACAATGAATTTGGCTCCCAGACGAACTTGGACCTTTTTATTGAAACATATAAATATAAGGGTGTAAGTAGAGCCATTACAAGTAGCTTACCAATAGAAAGATCTGAGGGAGACGCCAAATTAAGCACTTATGTCCAGAGTCTGACGTTGTAAGGGGCCTTAGGCAGAGTTATAACTGGATTCCATTGACTGTATTTCTATATATATACCGGATGTTTGTTCTTGTAAGGTTGCAATGAAGAATTCCCCAAGATGTCCAGTTCCAATAGTTGAACTTGGCCAAAAACAAAACCGCAGATAATGGGTCAAAATAAAAATAAAAGGTGCAACTACAATCCCTACAACCCTTCACAGAAGTGCTAGGTGAGAAACAATCCTGCTTAATGTTGAACTCTAAACCCACCAATAACTTTCTCCAGCTCTCTTTTCAACCTAAGTTTCTGAGGACGCCTAAACACAAAGACACCATCAACATCCCCAGACACACATTAAGACAACGGACATCACTGTTCAACCTGTTAATCCGACGCCCCTGGCAATAAAAACCTTCTATGATAACTGGACGTCATTATTGTCTTTTTGCCTTCCACGGTGTGGGCTGGCAGAGGCAGATCTCCAGACATTTCTGTTCCGGGCCAATTTTCTAGTTTGTTCCAGGTGAGGTCCATTTTTTAATTTTCAAATTTTTTTTTTTATGTCTGTCTCAAGTCTCATCACCTGGTGGTTCTTGGACGGCGTATTGCTCGCCTGAGAGCCTGTCTGGTGATGTTGGTTGGCACTTTGTGTGGTGTGCATCCTACCCGGCGCCGCCTTTTCTTCCTAATCCATTCATTCTTTGCTGTTTGAAGATTGTCAACCTAAACACATACTTAATAATGCACACAAGAAGAGAAACTCAAGGAATTGTCACACGTGTCCCAGATTAACCAAGACTTTTTAGGAATTTGGGGAGGAGCTAGATTAACCGGAATCTGTTTTAAGGAGTCTGTAGAAGACTTTTGTTACAGACTGAATTTTTTCTACTAACAGACCTAGAGAAACCAAAAACTTTCTTATTTCAAAATAAAAGCATAAAATATATGTATGGGACATCAATCTTAAAGCACTGACCATCATGTCCAGGACTCATTAAAAACTTAAACGTACCAGACAAAATTTTGTGCTAACACACAGTGGAAGCGAGAAATGATTTGATATTGGAAGATGTCAGGGCGTAAGATTCCGTCACACCGCTAAAACTAGGCCATAAAAACATTTATTTAGAAGACACCACGTACTTGTAGAACCGTCAGCAGAGTGCATTAAGAAGCACAAAAAACCCCCCAAAGCACTGGTTAGCTTCATGAGACGTTTGTGCCTGGAACAGAGAGAGCTGGCACATTCCAAAACACAGAGCATAAGATCCAAAGCACAACTCCAAATTGGATGATTAATTTTCTTTTACTGCGGCAGTTATAGCCACAAAAGCAAATCTGCAGCTTTGCAGACACAAGCTAAATAAGATTAAATTAATGCAGCAAAAAAACCAGCGCCAGACATTAAAAAAAAAAAAAAAAAAAAAGAAAAGCACAAAGCTGCTGAAACTCTTGGACAATCAATAGAGTGAACAACAAGAGCCAAGATTTTTAATGAGATACGTTGTCACTGGTTTTCTCTGCGGTCACCATTTTCTGTGATTGTGTTTGCCATGGACAGTTCATACTTGATGCTAATTGACATTAAGCTTCCCTGCAGCTAACACACATTCGGTATTCTGCCGGGGGGGTTGAGGGAAGTGTATGTTGTTTCAATGGACTTGAACTCCCGTTGTTTGACTAAAGGATGAGTTACGCGCCGCTCCACTTGGCCGCCGTTTCAATAGCAAGAGGCTCGGGCTTCGTTTTAGAAGGGCAGCACTTTTTTCTTTTTTTTTTTTTTTTTTTTGTACGGCACGGAGAAATGCTGTGTACTACGAAAAAACAAAAAAATGCAGCAAAGCATAATATACCAATATACCTTGAGATATTAAGTTTTTTTGGCAGTAGAGTAAAGGAAAAAGTAAGAGAACGTTTGTGCTGTAGGCTTATTTATTCTGAAGCAAAGCAGATTAAAACATGTCCGCAAGGAGAGTTGTGCTTTATTTATTTATTTTTTTTAAAGAGAAAAATATCTTGAACCAGATTATAATTTTGTCTTACTCTATTATTATTTCCAAAGGTTTTAAATTCTTAATAGGTTTGTGTCATGCCTCAGGCTGTGTGTGCTGTTTTTGAATTTGGCTAAAGGTAAATAGGGAAATGTTTAAAACTTCCTCCTCAATTTTTTTTTTCTTTTTTTTTGGGGATAAAATGATAATGAGGATGTAATTCTTTGTTGATCCCTGGGGAAATTTCAGTTTCCCTCCCACCTCTTGGAGATTAGAGGTCAGAGTCTGCTTTACAGGAGCGTCCCCGGAGCCCACAAAATCTCTTTGAATGGCTCAAGGACACCGGAGGAGTGCAGACCTGTGAGATGTTAGCGAAACTCTTCAGCTCGAAGGGATCGCCCGGTCTCGTTAATCAGGACACCTAACTGTCCTTTTGGATGGAAAAGGGATAATATTTCCCTTCAGTTTGCTGTCACTGCAGTTATTGCTTGACGTAAAAAACAGCCGCGTGGGACGCTGAGGGAATGCACAATCACGTTGCAGCGCTGTCCCTGTTCGTCTTTTAAACGTGAAGGCGTGGTGTTTACGAGGCTGAAAACATAAACAGGCAAATGCGTAGGGGAATATTTAGGATTCTGAAAGATGAAGCAACATTAGCTTTCATATTTCCTCTCAGTTGATGCAGTAGATTAGCAGATTTGTGACCATTCAGAACAGGTGAGAGACGGTGTACACTTCAGAAAGGACTGTTGATGCACCGATACACTTTTGTCACTGCCGATGCTGATACCGATACATCGGAGGCCGATACTGATCTGATACAGACAAACAGCTGAATTGACTTGAAATGTTTCTTTTATTAAGCAGAAACATAAATGTACTGAATTCCAAACGTATTTAGTAACTGCACACTTAAAAACACCAATAGCTTCATAAGCTTGGTCAACATGTAAAAACAAAACAACTTTAATTTGTTCAGTCAATGCAGTTAGAGTATAACAGCCAATGTAACATAAATGTAGGCTACATTTCTATTTATTTATTTATTTATTTTATATTAATTATTTATAATAAAGAAACTGAAACAAACAAAAACATGTTTGACTAAGATTGACTACCTTGGTCAATCATGTAAAAATAAAATGTAACGAAACTTCTTTCAAATGGTTCAGAATTGTTAGGAATTCTAACTATAATATAAAATTAATAATAAAGGTATGATGTCGATCAGAGCACAACATTTAGAATTAGACTGAATAGATCCGCCCCTACAGATCAGGCACATCATCACCGATATCCGATCTAGGATGTTTTTCAATATCGGGACTGATACAGACATTAATAGCAGATCGGTGCATCTCTTGAGCCATAACAAAAACAAATGGCCTCTTCAAATCTCCAGTTCAGGTTTCAGGGCTGTGGATTGTTGGCTATCTGGTCAGAATCTGTGAAAAAGATGGGTTGATGAATGAATACAAATAAATTACATTTGGACGTGTTATGTTCGTTCCCCTCAGAGTTGCCAGAGCAGCACTCTGGTAATGTCAGCTTCTTCCCCATCTCGCTTTATTCGCTGCAAAAATGGAAAAGTCTTCCACTGCTGTTGCGTTTCAATAATTAAATGTAAACGGTTCCTTTTTTCTTACATGATGGTATATTTACCATGGTGACAGATTGTTCATTTACCCAGCTCACTCCTCAACCGAGCTGCTAAATGAAGCACCGAGGGGCCCCGGCACGTCTGTGCAACAGCCTGGTCTGATACCGACTGAACCAAGACGAGTGGAGAAGTGATGGAAAGACAATCTGTTCTGACCTAATGGTGTCATCTGTTGTGAAAAGGAAAAAAAAGAAATGGCTGAGCTGTTGTCCACGGCTGCCCTGGTCACATTTTTCTGCTTCGGACTCCACAGGAGATCCAGACAGTCGAATACAAGCCAGCGATGGCCCTTTTTGCTGCAGCTGTTTACAATCATTAGCTGGCTGCAGCAAACTTGTCTCGAGTGCTCAAAATACAGGTTTTTGCAGTTGAGGGTTAGACTCGAAGTGTTGCAGATAAATGAATACTTCAGCAAAATCTTTTCATATGCGGATGCCAGAACATAACTTGGCACAGACGTCGTCGGGAGCTTGCTTTTTTCAAAAAAATAAATAAATAAAAAAATATTGTTAGCCACTTAAAAAGAATCAAGATGGCATAGTCATTAAAGAAAATTATCTTTTTTTTTTTTTTTTTACTAATTTTGAATATCTTTGATATCAATTCATACATACACTATGTAATTATTATTATGTAAATTGGATTTAAGTGTAATAAAGATGAACATTTTTGTTGTGCTATTAAATTTATAGATGTTATAGTGTCTCAGGGCTCTTTGAATCACTATAATTAGTTTCTGAGACCTGTGTTGATTAGTTTGTCTGTGAACTCAATTAAAGGAAATCTACTTAAGCAGGATGTTCCACATTATTAAGCAGGCCTCAGGTTTCAAGCAATAAGGGAAAGAGAAAGAATCTCTGCTGACGAACATCATCAGATAGTGTAGAGCCATATGACAAGGTATGAAAACATTAGATATTTAACAAAAACTGAAGCGTTGTCACCGTACTGTGAAGAGATTTGTGGTTGATTCAGAACAAAGATGGTTTGTGCAGATCAAGGCATAATGAGGAAGGTTTCTGTTAGACAAATTCATCGGATTAAGAGAGCAGCTGCTAAAACGCCCTTACAAAGCAGCAAACAGTTATTTGAAGCTGCTGGAGCCTCTGGAACCTCCAGGTGGAGGATCCTCCAGAGGCTTGAGGTGCATCAACCTACTATTGGGCCCCTAATCAGAGCTCACAAGCAGAAACGGTGGCAGTGGGTCCAGCCGGACATGAAGATTCATTTTCAAACAGACTTGTTCACTGATGACTGCTGTGCAACCCTGGATGGTCCAGATGGACGGA
>CAEGAE010034958.1:0-15820 GCA_903067095.1 Girardinus metallicus | reverse complement strand
CTTTGGGCACACAATGTTGCTAGATCCAATAGGAGGCTTGTACCAATTTGCTTAGTTAAATCCAGGTGGCGACTTTTATTTTGGCCAGGCAGTGTATATTTGAATTTGAATTTATGTCTTAAGAAATACCTACTACCTCAGCATCAGAATATTATAATGGTCCATGCCTCGGCAGAATAGTTCTTAAGTCTTTAGCAAGCCGGCAAAGATTAAAGGAAACATCTTTAAAAAAAATACAACCATTATTACACCAGCACCTGAGATAATAACAACCCATTAAGATTAATTTTTTTCTTCCATTTTGTTGTCATTTTCAGCATAAAGCGTTTTCAGCGGCAAAGAATTCTGTGACATTTTTCAGAAAAACCATAGCGGATGATGTTTGCAATTTTCACAGGATTTCTAAACATTTTCCATGTAAAAATGTAAACATTTCTATACTTAAATTCTCAGAATTCTCAATATCTTATGTCAATTTCAAAATTTTAAATTCTAAACGTTCATTATGAACAAACAGTAGATTTTTCTACAGGCAGGCAGCAGGCTTTAAATACTTAGATATGGAGGTTGGAAAAATAGGAAATAGTAAGAAAGGAAGAAAATAAGGAGTACAACAAAAGAGGAAGAGAGGAGGAAAGGATGGGAGAAAAATAAGAGACATACAAAAGAAAGTAAATATACATGAAAGGAAGGAGAGACACATGAAAGGAAAGTTCAAACAATGAAGGAAGCAAATAAATTAAGGATAGAATGAAGGACATAGAATAAAGGAATTAATGAAGGAAGGTAAGAAGGAAATGAAAAGCAAACAATAGAGGAACAAGAAAAGGAAAAAAATGGGGAAAGGAAAAGAAAGGAGGAAGTTGGAAACAAGGTTTAGACAGTTTTTTCAAGAGTGTGCAGAAAACTTATGTTATACCTGAATTGTTGAATAAATTTAATGCAAAACAAAGCTATAGCTTTGTTTTGCATTAAAACAAAGCTATAGTGACTTGTCTCAAGTTTCCTCACTTGCTATTTAGATACCTTACAATAAATTTAACAAGTTATTCAGTGGAGTCTTGTGCTTCACCTGAGTGGATCCGCTTGTGTTTGTTAAGTTTTGACCAGGTGGAGAAGTCCTCTCCACAAGTAGTACATTTATAAGGCTTCTCGCCTGTGTGCATCCTCATGTGGCCCTTCAGGTCGGTTCTGTGGCCAAAGTTTCTACCACAAACCGTGCACTTGTACGGCTTCTCGCCCGTGTGCGTCCTGATATGTCTCTTCAAAGTCGTTCTGGTGGCGAACTTCTTCTTGCAGTAGGAACACTTAAAGGGCTTCTCCCCCGTGTGCACCCGCAGGTGGTTTTTGAAAGCGGAAGAGTCGGCGAACTCTTTGCCGCACTCTTTGCACGTGTAGGGCTTTTCGCCCGTGTGAATCCTCATGTGCTTCTTCATATTGACACACGAGCTGAATGTCTTTCCGCACGTGTTGCAAATGTACGGCTTTTCCCCTGTGTGGACCCGGAGGTGCAGGTCCAGGTTGTAGCGGCGGTTGAAACCGTTTCCACAGACGTCACATTTGTAAGGCTTCTCAGCGGAGTGAATGACCAAATGCTTGTTCAGGTCCCAGCTCTCTCTAAACATTTTCCCACAAGTGTCACACTTGTAGGTCTTTGCGACTGTGTGAGTCTTCATGTGGAATTTGTAGTTCTTGAAGTTGGACATTACTTTGCCACATCTGTCACACTTGTAGGGGTTTTCCACCTTCTCCTCTCCTTCGCTTGATTCGCTGTCATCGGTATTGGATGGAGGTGGGTCGGGATCTTGATTTGATGTTGTGCTTTCTTTGCTGCGTGTGTCATACTTTTTGACTTCTTTGCTTCTAGTTGATGTGGAACTTTCGTCTCTATACATCCTTTTTTGAGGCGACTTAGAACCCTGACCATCTCTTAGCCTCTTGGTCGATGTTGCTTGCATGCTTTGTGCATCTTCATTGTGAGATTTTCCAACATTTGTTACTTCCTTGTTTTGATTTCTTGATTTATCTTTGGACTTAGAATGTGGGGCTGCTTTTTTCCCATCACTTGTTTTACTTGGCATTATTTGTGTTTTCTGACTGTGGTCACTCTGTGTAATCTCAATATCTCTAGTAGAAGATGCTTTGTTACCGCCATGTTCATCATTTTGTGCAGAATTTAAAATTAGGTTGGAAGTTTCTTGATTTTCTTGAGGTTTTATATTATAATCTGTGTGTTGATTGGTGGCAGTCTTCTTGCTGAGAGTTTTATCTGTAGTAGATCTTGCACTTTCTAGTCTGTGTTTCTTGAGCGATCTTATTGAAGTCGGTGTTCTCCCATCTTTTGACTTTGTTTTTGATGGCGGATGTGTACTTCCATGCGTCCTCTCTTGTTTATGATTTTTCTTTGAGGTGTGTTCTGTTCTATCAGTCGTTGGCACAGACTCTTTGATACCAGCCTGGCTTGATGTTTGCTCTGTACTTTTGGCTGTCAGTGCACTCATATCACGGTTTTCATTCTGTGATGTTTGATCAACATTTTCCATTCCGGTTACTCCTCCTTCTCGAATTTTCTCGCCTGGTGTCAGCTCAGCAGATTTGGTTAATGTTGTGCTCTTATCTTGATTGTTTGTACTAAAGGCTCTTTTGCCTTTATCTTCTGCCATCTCAGTTGTTGCTCGTGTCTCATTTTGATATTGATCAACTGGTGTCAGCACAGTCAGGATGGAAGACTCTGGCCTCCAACCTTGATTCACCTCAGGTTGAGTTGGCTCAACACTTGTAGTTAAAATTTGATTTTCATCTTGAATCTTACTTGCTTCTAGTTCACAGTTTCTTCCAGGTGTTGAGGTGTTATTGTAACCTGTACACATCCTTGTTGGTGTGGCCCCATTGCTTGAAGCTGGTGTTATGAACTCTGTATTACTGTTTTGTGTTAGATCAGTGCTGCCTATCAACACTGAGCTTCCAACGTGATCTTTCCCCAACTGTGTCTGTCCTGTAATGCTGGTTGACGTTTCATTTAAATCATCAAAGCTCATATTTAATGATTGTTCAGGACTCATACTGGAGAGTGCAAAGGTGTTGTCATCAATTTCATTCAAGATGTCTTCATAATTTGCATCTAAAAATGCATCATCAAATGCTTCTTCTGAGTTTGTAGCTAATGCTGGGCTCCTCTCGGTCGAAGCTGGCGCTGCAGGTTCGTTTAGTGATGCCCCTCTATCGTCATGTTGGATTTCGGCTCCACCTGAAGTTTGAGAAAGATGTTGCTCACTCACTGAAGTTTGAGAAAGATGTTGCTCACTCACTGACGGTGTCCCCTCCTTGCATCCAGAGTCTACAACTTTGTTTAAGCTCTCATAAGCAAGATTTGTATTTGCTCCGCTCTCTTTTTCAGGACCTAATGGCTGTGACTGACCACTGGTGGTATTCGGACAAGAAGCTGAAGTCAGTGTGGAGACTGGGACTTCTTGCAGTTGTGAAAGCTGCGGTCGTTCTTGCGGTTGCAAAGGCTGCGGTCGTTCTTGTTGCTGCAAAGGCTGCGGTCGTTCTTGTTGCTGCAAAGGCTGCGGCCGTTCTTGCGGCAGCAAAGGCTGCGGCCGTTCTTGGTGCTGCAAAGGATATGGCCGTTCTTGGTGCTGCAAAGGATATGGCCGTTCTTGGTGCTGCAAAGAATATGGCCGTTCTTGGTGCTGCAAAGGATGCGGCCGTTCTTGGTGCTGCAAAGGATGCGGCCGTTCTTGGTGCTGCAAAGGATGCGGCCGTTCTTGTTGCTGCAAAGGATGCGGCCGTTCTTGTTGCTGCAAAGGATGCGGCCGTTCTTGTTGCTGCAAAGGATGGGGCCGTTCTTGTTGCTGCAAAGGATGGGGCCGTTCTTGTTGCTGCAAAGGATGCGGCCGTTCTTGTTGCTGCAAAGGATGCGGCCGTTCTTGTTGCTGCAAAGGATGGGGCCGTTCTTGTTGCTGCAAAGGATGGGGCCGTTCTTGTTGCTGCAAAGGATGCGGCCGTTCTTGTTGCTGCAAAGGATGCGGCCGTTCTTGTTGCTGCAAAGGCTGCTGCCTTTCTTGTTGCTGCAAAGGCTGCGGCCTTTCAGATTGCGGCCTTTCTTGTTGCTGCAAAGGCTGCGGCCTTTCAGGTTGCGGCCTTTCTTGTTGCTGCAAAGGCTGCGGCCGTTCTTGTTGTTGCAAAGGCTGCTGCCGTTCTTGGTGCTGCAAAGGCTGCGGCCGTACTTGTTGCTGCAAAGGATGCGGCCGTCCTTGATGCTGCAAAGGTTGCTGCCGTCCTTGATGCTGCAAAGGTTGCTGCCGTTCTTGTTGCTGCAAAGGCTGCTGCCGTTCTTTATGCTGCAAAGGCTGCTGCCGTTCTTGATGCTGCAAAGGCTGCGGTCTTTCTTGGCTGATGCTTATTTCCTCGTGCTCATCTTTAATCTGCACAGTATCCGGTAAAAATCTGGACACGTCGTAATTATTGCCGTGCTGCTGCTGATTTAGGAGAGCCTTCATCTCTAAAAAGATTTAAAAAAATCACAGAAAAATTAACAAAAACTGTAAATGTTTAATACTTTGAAAAATATACAGTAAAATACTGAAGGCTAATTACAACAACATTAATTCCCTTTAAGCAAAGAATGAAAATCAGTTGGCCAGATAAAACTTCATAAAACCTTTTACAACATTGTTTTGGACAATGTTTTATTTCTTTGAGCTGTTAATGCTTAGTAGTACTCCTAGCTAACCAAAACTATAGGACACCAAACTAGCACTTTGTAAAATGAATATTCTAATGGCTGCATGATGTTTCCAGCTCTAAAATTAAAGCATCTACTTTTTTGTATAAATGCACATCTTTTTTAAAGAGGCTATGACCCTATTTGTCTTAACGTTTATATTTTACCAACTGGAAGTCAGTGAAGAAAGAAGAATGTCATTGGGTGAATCTCAGAATGAATTATTATTGTCTAGTGTAATATTGACTTACTGCTGCCTAAATCCCAATGTTGTTTTCATTACTGAAAATTTGCCTAAACATCAAAGTATGATGTGTTACCATATATCAAGAAAAGATAAATACACAGAGATCTAAAATAAAGAAAATATGTTGAAAAAATATCACTAGTACTTTCTACTAGCTTTTAATTTAATAATTGTATTGTTTTAAAAATCAATTTACATAGAAAAAAATTATGCTATTTGTCTGAAAAGATTCATTGTCCATGTGAAATGAGAAAAAATAAAAGTATTTTCACATCTTGCTTTAGGATTCATTTCTTTAGCAGGTACAGGGAAACTGGCTAAAATACGGTCTCATCCTGAAAGAAAACTTCTAAGAAGCTAGATTTTAGATTAGGGCAAACGTTCACTATCCTGAAAACGTAAGTATTCAACATACAACCAGAGCTGTTTATAACTATTAGTGCATTTGAATGGCTCAGCTAAAGTCCCAACTAAAACCTAACGGACTTGCTTTTTCCAGATGTTCTCCATCCAATCTAACTGAGTTAAAGATATTTAGAAAAGAACAATGGACAAAAATGACACAAGAGAAATATCCAAAACTATATGCATCTCTAACTATGGTAAAAAGGTGGTTGTACAAAGTATCGACTTAGAGGAGCTGAATTCATATGCATGCTGCACTTTTCAGATTTTAATTAACATTTAAAACCCAGATGTTTCTGGGAAATCATCATATACAGTGCAGGGAGAGGGACAAAAGTCTATTTAGGTCACAATAAACACTTAAAAGTATTGCTTTCTCGATGCTACAAATGTTGATGGGATTCTCACAAATTAACAACTTTAAAACACAATTGAGAACCACACTGCTTTTATTTCACAGTTATTACTTTGTACTAAGTCCTTTCAAAGTACACGAGTACTGATGAAAGGCAGTATAGTAACTAAAAAAATAAAATACTATTAATAAATCTATGCAAATACCACTAGTCCATGCTGATTTAGGGCCTCTTTCTATTCGAACAGATCTTTAAATATTGTTTGCATCGCACGACAAATTCCTGAAGCTAAATTTAAGTGTCATCGATAAAATAATAAAATAAAAATAAATATTGACTATTTGTTCGATACATCTAAAAAATATTAATATTCCAGTTGCATTAAAAAACAGAGTTTGGGGATATAAAGTGCGCAGGAAATTCTCTGTAACATTACTCTATAATTGCAGGAGTAAAGTATAAAGTCACTTGACTTCCGCATTTAATATACAATTAGTTATTGCGTCATTTAATGTCGAAATTTCTTTACTTTATCAGAGGCACCACACTAAATATAATTATAATTAGCTAGAATTTTCTCTCAAACTGCCACCAACCTACATGATGTGTCAGACCTGTCAAACGGGTCTAACGAGCAACCGGTGTTAACGTCGACACAAAAAATGGAACTTAAGAAGAAAACAGACCGAGTACTCATCACGTTAATGTCCACTAAATTCCTGGCACTGTAGTTCCTCTCGTTAGTTAAGAAACCGGTGACTAACCTGCCCTCTGCAACTTTATCTCTGGGGAAAACGCCATGTCCAACATCCTGCGCTGCCGAGCGAGCTCCGCTTCATAATCTTCGACTCTCTTCTCAAAGGCTCCCAGTATCTCCTGAGCTGCCGCAGTCAGGCGATCGCAGACAAACTTGCGCATACTTTGAACTGGATACATGGTCAAAACGGACATAAATACAGCTCACATAAGAAAATAGTCAGCAACCCGAACGGTTGATCCAACTTGGTTAGTCTACTGTTTACTTCCGCGTTGGACTTTAGGTGGTGCAGAAAAAACATGTTTGAGCTCAGAGCGCCACCTGCCGTTTAGGAATGGAAGTTATAATGCAGTGGTTGCCTGCATTTTTCCTGTTCACCCCGAAAAAGTTTTTACTCCGAAAATTATAAAAAAAATAAAAATAAAAAAAAATACAGCTTACTTGATATCTAAGTAATTGTTGAAGTGTCTCTCAGCACTGATTAACTGAATAACAATTTTAATGACGCAAGTAGCTCTTCAGTCATATATTTTTTTCTTTATTACCTTGGGAATAAGTTCTAGTTTGTCAAATACAATAAGGTGCTGTAAGTCTGAATTTTCCCCTTTAGAAACAGATTTTACCCTGACGCAGAAACTTTAATGAAAATATAAAAAATACATCATTTTGGTTTACTAATGGGGTTCTTTTATGTAAAATCAATAGCTGTATTCCTGGGAATGTTGTGTACCCTAACTCTTTTACCTGATAATTATAATGTAACACACTTAATAATAAAAGTCTTAGTTCATTTTTTCAAACTTTAATTGCAGTGAGTCAATATCTTCCTGCACTATGCTGTAAATATTTTTATTTTTGTGCACCCTCTCTGAAGATGCAGCTATGAATTGGACCAAATTCATCTCTCAATGTCTAATTTAAGTTCCCTAGAAAATCAATTCTATTCAGTCAGTGAGAAGGCAGTCAGAGTGATGATCACTATCACACAAAAGGACTAATTGCACTGCTGGGAATTACATTTTCTTTTTCTTTTTGGTTCAATTCAACCTCCGTATTTCATAGTTTTAGGCAGAATGGGAAAGGCATGCTTTGGCATCACCCCCAAACAATAAGTTGGACAGTAAATTGTGTCTAATGATTGGTGTGGAGACCTGGTAACCCCAAGCTGCAGCTCTTTGCTGTGGTTCTTCCACAATAAAAGTTGTTTTTTTTCCACTTCCCTTTTCTTCCTGTTCACTGTGTGGTGAAAAAATATTTTAGTAGCCAGAGGTTGGAAGAATTTGCCTATATGTCATATGATAAATCAGGGGAACCATGAGGTCAGAGTAGAGGTTTATGTAGAAAACATTATTATTGTGTCAAGTTATTTGACAAACTAGAACTTGGATCTAATGTGTGTTCCCCTGTTTATAAAAGGTTTTTGAGGATGATATACACTTTCTGAGACAATGATGCCAACACCGACAAAAATGCAGATACATTTGATGTGTATTTGTTTAATTCATGTTTGTTTAAAACCCAGCCTATATTATCTTTAAATTAAATTACTTGAAATTTAACTGTTTCTAAGCTCTAAATGTTTCAGGATCCTAACTGCACCTCTACTGAACAGTGAGCAATATGCCTCATGTTTATTCAGCTCCCTGGAGTTTGGCTATGTTGTAGAAATACAGTAAGGTGCTTTAAGTCTGAATTTGACCAGTCTTAAAAATCTAACTAGGTAACGGTCAACAGGGCAATCTAAATACAGATCACTCTGTATTTAGATTCTTACCAGCTTTCTGTAGCTGAAAAACTGCAGTGTCGCAGAAGGGTAGTGCCCCCACTATTTGTCATTGTCCAGATGATGCATTCAGAGTAATGTGCAGTAATGTCAATTTATTCATAAAGCACCTTAAAAACAACATGAGTTGCACCAAAGTGCTGTACAACAAATTTACCAGTGTAATATTGCTGTAGCAGCAATTTTTAGCTAATTGTTGCAGGGCATTGTGCCTAAGTGAAATAGTACAGGGATGAGAGTAAATCAGGAAAGACAATAATTATGATTTATAAGGTAAATGATATAAGAGAAAAGAAAAAAATCTAATAATCCTCAAGTTTTATCCAGGGTATACTCTTTTAACACTTTAGTCCATTTGGTTTCTAGTAACATCTAATGGTAGTAAGCTATCATTTTAGAAATTATGATCTGAATGACAATGCATCACAAATGAAACTCAACTGCATCCAAAGCTAAAAACAAAGTAATTAAAGTAAACATTTGTTGGTGCAAACAATTACTAAAAGCACCTATTTAAAAAAAAAAAAACAACTCATCAAAACTTCCACATTTGAAAAAACATGACGTTTACATGAAAAGAAATTTGATCAGACATAAAATTATAATGTCAATTTTTCTAGACACAGATAATAAAGTTGCTTTATTCAACTTTGAAACCCTTGAACTATAAATATTTCATCTACCTTGTTCCTCTATGTCATACATTCTCTTTATTTTGGCACATTACAAAAGTCCCACCTCCTTCATTGGTTCAACAAACACACGGCTGTTTGACACATCAGTCTTGAACTCTGTTTGACCCAAGGTCCATATGCCTTTATAAGACACATCCATAGCTGCATGACACACTATTTATGTAAGCTGCATTAACTCAGGAATGCCAAATTAGTAATTCCACTTTCCATCATCATTAGAATGTCACAAACAAAAGTGTTCTGCTTATAAACCAATAAAAAAAGTCCTCGAAAACATCATATTGTCATGATCTTATGCATGTTTTGACAACAAAATCTTACCACAAACAAAATATAATGTCAGTTTGTGTATTTTGTGCCTTCTAAATAAAGGATTTGAAACAAGATGCTGAAAAAAAGTTTGAAATTAATTATAACATATAGATCAAGGAAAACATCCACTAATACAAGCAGGGAAATCTTGAAAGATATTTACACTAAACCTACTCTTTTGTTAGACAAGCACTTGGTCTGAGTTCATTCCTATTGGAAAAAAAAATCAAATGTGGAAAGTGTTGGATACCTTTTTTATCTTATTGTCACAGGATACATCTCCATTTGAAGACAGATCTGCAGAAAGGCCAGTTTTTACAGTTCGACTGGTGACTATGATAGTGAAATGAAGTAGAATAAAACTAATCCCAAATTCACTAGGGCTGCCCTAATCCCACACTAGGGGATTAGGGCAGCCTACAGGTGTAGGGCTACTCTGCAGCCCTACACCTGTGCTTTTAGTGCAGTGTGAGGGCAAAGTGTCAGTATTATCTGGCTCTCAAAATTAAGTTTCAGTTGGGTTATTCCTGTTTTGTTAGTAGCACTTTCAAAAACCTTTGATGCATTCTAATACATAGTTGCAAATCACAGATGATTATCCTAAACCGTAATTAATTCCACTTCTGGTAGAGATGTGTAAAAAGTCTAAAAAAAGAAAATACTTAGCTTCTGCTGCAATGGAAAAATGTCAAAGAAAATTTTAGGAAAGTCTAATCATTACCTGGAGTACATTTACAAAGTAGAGAGGGAAAAATGTGACATTCAGAAATAATTATTTTTTAACTAAATAACCTGTGGCCCAATTATTACTTACTGTGAGCACCTCCTTCAATTAGGCCCTATGCAGATACCAACAATGTGTTTAGGTGTAATACTAAGAAAATACCATTTCTGTGTGACAACCTTAAAAGAACTACATGGAATTTGTTAAACTCTACTGCAAAAGTTTAACATTTATGTTCAAGCTCTATATATGATTTACGATTGTTTTGGGAATTTCAAACAGTCTGTTTGACACAAGGTCAAACAGGTGTGTGTCAAACAGTCTGTTTGAGTTGATCTCCTTACCCAAAACGAGAGATAAGAATGTTTCACTACTGTTCAGTTAGTTCCAAAAAGGTGCTAAGAGGTCAAAGACATGAAGAACCGGTTTAAGGTTAGACACCAGCCCCAAATCAGACATAACACCACTGTTAAGTTGTACCACGTCCTCCCTTAATATACTTATTTCATACAAGAATAATATGCATATATGCTGTATAAATATAGCTTACACACAATAAAATGCACACACAAACAGCAAGACAATAAGCGCACTTACCTATGATAACCACAGCAACCACATCTCAGTCTATTTCTGTCTAAAGCATACAACACACTAGTTAAGTTGGAACTAAGAATCAGTATTTTATATCATCAGGGTAGCAATTATGTATCTACTTTGCAGAAATAGCAATTCTTTCTTTGCAGCAGACTGAAAACTGCAAGCAATGCTAACATGGTAACATAATATTTTTTGAAATATTTAGGAACTTAAGATTCAGGCCTACACAGATTATCAAGCAAAAATATAAATAAAAATCTGAGAAATCAGCAAAGGCCCTGAACATGCATGCTCACAACGATCATCTGCTCTATTACCAACATGGAAGATTTCTACTACATGCAAAGTTCTCTGTTTATATATATATATATATATACATATTTTTTTTTTTTTTTTTTTTTTTTTTTTTACTATTTACTTGATATCAAAATGCTGCCACCAGGTTTACTAAAGCTATAGGTGCTGACCTGTGTGTTTAAGACTAAAGTCTCTCCCACATTTCACAGGAGTAGGTCTTCTTGTCCGTGTGCATCTTCATGTGAACCAGCAGGCTGGACTGACTTTTGAAGCTTTTGCCGCACGTCTTGCAGGAATACGGCCTCTCGCCTGTGTGCGTCCTGACGTGGCCGTCCAGTATGGACTTCTGGTTGAACCTCTTGCCGCACACTTGGCAGGAATAAGGCCTCTCGCCCGTGTGGATCCTCTTGTGAACGTTCAGTATGGATTTCTGGTTGAAGCGTTTCCCGCAGATGTCACAGGAAAAAGGCCTCTCGCCCGTGTGGATCCGCTGATGGACCTGCAGGATGGATTTCTGGTTGAACCTCTTGCCGCAGATGTGACAGCAGAACGGCCTCACGCCCGTGTGGATACGGAAGTGTCTTATCAGTCTGGACTTAAACTGAAACACTTTCCCACACGTATTGCATTTATACTCACACTTTCTATCGACAAAAGAGTTGCATGAAGTTTTGAACAAGTTAGGATTGTAGACGTTACAGATTCTGGGATGCGTCTTCTCCAGTTGTTTCCCACCTTTGTCATCTGATATGATCTCGACCGACTCTTCCTCTGCTGAGTTCCTGTTGAGAGTTTGGGCTACACCGTCATTGTCACCTTCATCATGAGGAACAGTGATCATGAACGTGTCTGTCTCCTGCTTCAACACAAACTGCTCCTTCTGGGCCAAGCAGAAGTCTTCCTGTTCCTCTTTGACTTTTGGAAACCCCAACTCCAACGCAGAGTGACAGTCATGGTTAAAGAGCTGCTGGTCGGAGAGAAAGTTTTCCTCCTTAAAGAAAAGCGGCTGTGGTATGTCTGAAAGAAAAAGAAAAAAAAATGAAGGTAATTAAAATATAATTTGGATTTTAAAATGGTAAAAATCTCTATAGATTTGACTATACTGTGTCTGTACAATTATTTTAAATTTACCAAACATATTTTCATACATTTATGTATTTCTCTGCACTCTGTTTAAAGTTTTAGGATTTCACTGTCTTATGTCTTAGTTCTTCAGCTCATAATGGTTTGATATATTTAGTAATTTTATTTCTTATAATTCTCCTATAATTGTTGTATAATTGCTGTGATTTTATGCATGTTTGCTTTTAGTCCGTACAAATAACTTCACTACACGCATTTGTACAAAAAGTACTCTACAAATGAAGTTTCTTTGATTGATGTTCATTTCTGAATCCTTGAGCTTAACTCTTAAAATGGTTCAAATTGAAGCCAAAGATGTTGCATCAGATCACAATTTATAAATTAGCTGTAGTCAAAATCAATAACTATTTTTAAGTGTTTAAAATATGAAAAATTTAAAACAAGAATCCCACGTGACTTTACAATCTCCATTTAAACTTTAGAACAAGGAATCTTACCTGAGTGCCATATGACATGAGATTCCAGTTTTGATTTCTGCTTGAACCTTCGGCCACATAAATCGCAGGAATACGGCCTCTCGATTGAGTGGATTTTCTTATGAACGTTCAGTATGGATTTCTGGTTGAAGCGTTTCCCGCAGATGTCACAGGAGAACGGCCTCTCGCCCGTGTGAATCCGCTGGTGGACCTTCAGGATCGATGTCTGGTTGAATCGTTTACCACAGGTGTGGCAACAATACGGCTTCACGCCCGTGTGGATGATCTGGTGCCGCATCAGCCTGGATCTATACGGAAACGCTTTGCCACAGTATTCACACACAAACTCGCATATTTTCCCCTTGTGAGTGTAAATAGGAGTCTTGAACATGGTGGGACTATGTTCACTGATTCTGTGATGTCTCCTCTGCAGTCTTGTCTCCATGCGTCTGGTTATTACAGAACCGCTATGATTCCCTTCATTCTGGCCTTTGTTCACAACTTCAGAATATTTAGAGACAAACTGATCATCAGTATTGCGTTCTGTTATACCTTTAACAGATAGTGTGTCTCTGGACACATCACCCACAGGATTTGACAAGACAACATTGTCACTGTCATCACAGGTAATACTTGAAAAAAGAGTTTCAACTTCCTCTTTCAGCTCAACTTCTCCTTCCTCAGGACTGGTGAGGATTTCTTCATGGCTCTCTGGAATCTGCTCTCTGTCTTCTTTTTCCAAAATAGACTTCCTGTCCTGTCCTGCCTTGAGCTGCAGCTCCGTTGGAATGTTCTCCACGTTAATGAAATCTTGTGGGAGCTCTGGATAGAAAACAAATACAAAACAGATGATAGAAAAAAAAAACTAAGGATATGCTTATCCCCAAAACATTGATTTGATGATCTATAATCTTTCAAAAACTTACAAAAAAATACCACATGTTTTAAATAATAAAATAAAGAAACAGAGCCTTCAAAAAGTTGAAAAATAGAAATCTAAATTATACAGCATACATTTTTATGCTGATACCCCTAAATAAAAATCTAGTGCAGCCTATTGCTTTGTGTCTGCAGCTAAGTTTATTTACAGAAAACATTTTCTTTTCATGTTTTAGTCTGGCAGGTATTTGTTAATTCTCCCTGAATCAATACTTTGTTGAGCCATCTTTTAGCTAGAAGTCTGGAAATTACATTTCTGCTTATTCTTTTTTTTTTTTTAATAGCTCAGTTAGATTGTACTGACAGCTCATCAGTTTTTAAATTTTATCTGATCTTAAGGAAAAAAAATAAATAAATAAAAAATCACCAAAAACTGTCACACACTAATATATTTCAGTAGTTTTTAGCTCAGCATGTATTTGCTGAATATCTCTAAGCTTCTACTATATCACAAGATTTATTTGTATTCTATTCATTTTTATTCAGTGCATTCATTTTCCACCAAATTTGAAATTTGATTCCACCAGTCTTTGTCAGGACACTTTTCCCTGACCACATTTCTTCCTCAAAGAACGGCCCCCCCACTTTGGTGTAATGTAATAAAATTTGTTTTCTGCCACCAGCATTGTTGCTTCCTCAAGGCTTGTTGATCAATCTTTGTTATACAAATATTTCTAACGTGTGTTAGTAGACTACACATTCCTTAATTCTACATAAGGACCATAGCTGAAGACTAAATGGCAAAAGAGTTTTTTTTTAAGACACTACATACCGACATGAACCCCGAAAAGAAATCTCTGCGAATTAACCGTAATTTATACGTTACAATCTTTAATTTGCTGTAACCATGCGCTGTTGCATTTCAATACAAACCTGTTTTGTGCAACTTAACTTCAGGTTTCCAGGCGATGGCGAGCAGCCTGCGCTGACGGTTGATTTCTTCTTCGTAGTCGGAGATAGTTTTTTCAAACACGCTGAATATCTCCTGAGCCGCGGCCGTCAATCGCTCGTTGACGAACTGCCTCAAACACTCAACAGAAGACATTGTTGTTTAATTAAAGATGCACCATATTTTCATGTGATCCGTTAACGAGAATGCTTTTTTTGTTTACTTCCGTCGTGTGTCACACTTTAACGGTCCGGCTGTGGCAGCAGTACAGTTCCACATCTTTATCGGATTCTCTTCACCACGCTTTATGAACTATTTTTTCTGTGATTTTTCTCAAAAACATCAAGTTATTTTTGCTTTTTTTTTTTCCCTGCCCGCATTTAACTCGAAGTGACCGAATCCATGTGTAATTCCAAAGTCTAAGTTATGCTAAAAGTTGAGTCATACAAATAAGATAGCTCATATAAACTGAACTATGATTATAATTTCAATAGAATGGGTGGACTCAAATTGATTTTTTTTTATAGGGCAACTGGAAACTGCTGTAAGCCGTTCAGAGCAACTGAACATGGTCACCAAGGTTAAATAATGTGATTTCCTTCAATGCTTTAAAGTTTGACATATGGACAGTTTTTATGAAATAATATAAAATAATTTGTATGCTCCTCTTCCCAGATAACACAAGCCAATAATATAAAATGTAAGCAATTAAATCATATAAAAATAAATTATTAACTACAAAATTAATAAACATATCAATTGAAAAAGTACCTGCAAAAAAGAATGTATATATTAAAAAAAAGAAAAAAGTCTTTGTTTAAACCATTAGCAGTCTCTGTACATTGTAAAGCTACTGCTCACTACACGAAGGTAAAATCTCTCCTAACCATGAAGATTAGGCACTTATCAACAGATGTATGGGAAAGTCTTTCTATGGAAGATAGATATCAATTAAAATCTATCTATAGATATCAGTTCAATAGATGCGAATTGATGGCCGGACATCATTCCAGGGGCTTACCAGAAAGATGCATGTTTGACATTCTCTCTGGTGCTACAAGGTAAACTGTAGGTACTGGTTAAAATAATGTTATTTTTTTACTCTCAAAAGCATTCTGGTTTTGGTGCTGATGGTGATTTTTGGATGTGGAGCTCTTCTTGTACAATGATGTCCATTTGTCTTGCAAAAAATTTTGCAGACGTTTTAAGGCCAGCTGTTTTGGGATTGGGCTAATTTTCCCCTATAATGTTTATTATGAGTAAACAGCAAGAAATATAACTCTTGTTACATAAACAAAAGATAAATGAAGTTCAAAAGAATTTCAGGAGAAAAAAAACTTGAAAAACAATGAGTATATATATATAAAAAATAATTAAAATTCCCTTCTCACCCTCTGCGGGTGGTCTCTTTCATCCCAGGCCTGGGAGCTTGAGGGTTCTGCGCAGTATCTTTGCTGTGCCTAGAACTGCACATTTCTGGACTGAGATGTCTGATGTTGTTCCTGGGATCTGTTGTAGCCACTGCTCCAGT
>CAEGAE010034955.1:0-93681 GCA_903067095.1 Girardinus metallicus | reverse complement strand
TATATATATATATATATATATATGCAGCAGATAATATGGTGTCAAACAATTTGAAAATAGATGTGATGATGTGCAAATAATTACATTTGGATATGTAGTTCAAGGTTACTTATTTAAATAAATAAAGCTAAATCTATTTTTAAAATCTATGCGAAAGCTGTTTCCACCCACATATGTTGTAGAATGTCCACTTGAATCTTATTGATTATCGTTTTGTATGAAAACTCTATCGGACTTTTACTTCTTGTTAAGTTGTTTTCAAACTACGGAATCACTGCAAAATTTTGGTAAAGGCAGAGCAGGGAAAATTATATAGATTTTTCTTTTTTTAAGGAACATATATGTGTCTTTAAAAAAAATAAATGAAACCGTAATAATTCATATTTAGCTAAACAGCGAGGTTTATCTTCTTTATTTGCTTCATTTAGGTGAAACTTGCTTCCAACGGCAGCTAGTGAAATGTGCTACACTACATTTCCCATCAGCCCTTTCGGCGATTTCTCCGGAAGAAAACCTCCGCATTTTTCTTAGCACTTCCTCTTTCCGTCAGCGGAGTTTAGGTAGGACTGATACTTTCTGGTCCCCGTCTTGAAATCCTGTATAAATCTTGACTTTACTGGCTCATCCACCTTAAATCAACACATATGAAACTGTAGAAGATTTATAAGGATGTGACCCGTGTTGTATTTCAATAGTAGAGTGGTTATCAAAGTTTTTATTTATGTTTTCTTGCCTCTTGGTGACATGGCGCTGCAGTAGCGGTGTGTTATTAGCTAGGAGGCCGGTAAGCGCTGGTCTCAAAGCGCTCGTGGGGCTTCGTGTAAATCTGTGCTAATGTCGAAAAGTTATTACAATTGCTCTTATGTGTGAAATGTGAAAGCAGCAGCTCTGAACAGTAAGAGCCGCGTACAGCTTCAGAATGACGCTGACTTTGTGCGGCTAGCTGCCAGGCTAACAGTTGTAGGAAAAGCAGAGGGTTTGTTGTAAACATTTAATTTGTAATCACAGCTTATTAAGACGAAACATTAAGTTTATGCTTGTCTGAATGATAAAACAGGTTTGAATCTTTTCTAAAATTGTCTTCAAAAGTGTTGAATGAAAATGGGATGAACCTATGAAGACGTTTTGTAGCTATTCACTTAATAGCTTAAAAGCTTTTAAACGCTTTTTAGCTTGACTAAAGGTCACCGCATATATTATAAATAACATCTTTGCCTAACGTTATTTGCACACACTGCCACCATGATTGAGAGAGATGCCTAATGATTTGTGTTTCAGTTCAAGATGGGACGTGTGATCAGGGGACAGAGAAAAGGTGCAGGCTCTGTTTTCAGAGCCCACGTCAAGCACAGGAAAGGTGCTGCTAAACTCCGTCAGGTCGACTTCGCTGAGCGCCATGGCTACATCAAGGGCATCGTGAAGGTAAGCAGTGACTGTCAGCAGGTCGCAGTTGTACTTGTTACAAGGTTGGAAGTGTCAATATGCCCGCGCCCCTCAACCAGGACATCATCCACGACCCCGGCCGTGGCGCCCCCCTGGCCAAAGTGGCCTTCCGTGACCCATATCGGTTCAAGAAGAGAACGGAGCTCTTCATCGCTGCTGAGGGTATCCACACCGGACAGTTCATCTACTGCGGCAAGAAGGGTAAGGACCAACGGCCATCATCGGTGTTTAAGCTGTTGCGTGAGTGTAGGTGGCTTATTTGTGTGTGTGTGTGTGTTTTTTCGAGGATGCATTAAAAAGACAATCGGGTTTTGTTGCGACTTGGCTTACGAACGGTTCAGAATTCAGACGCACCAATCAAATATTCCACCACTGATTGTCACGTTAAATCTCAGTGAAGCTGGAAAAAGTTTTTCATCATTCCGCATATGAAAATTTAAATGTTTAGGGGAAAGTATTAGGAGAGCCTATGTGTTTTTAAAAGTTAGCAGAAACACTGAATATGGTAAAAAAAAAAAAAAAGTGTTGCCTTTTATTATGAAAATGTCATCAACACACCTGAAGTTAAATGAAAATTACATTTAAAACCTGCCAAAAGAAATAACCTGTGTGGGTTAAGTGCATCAACACTAAAAAAAAAAACGTCCAACTAAGTGAGAGCGCTTAATAAAAACATGTAAAGGTTTGAGTTTTACACTTCGAAGTTTGTTTATTATGGTCTTTAGAAAACCAGTGGATCAAACGAAGTTCCACAGACCTCAAAGGAAACAGGAAGTCAGTATTGACCTTTAATACTTCGCCATTTGAAATGATAAAGTATGTGTGTAAGCTTCTTGGATGTTTTGAATGTGGGTGCCTCTAGATGTTTTTTCCAGTAGGTTCGAGTATTATTGTTAGTGAAAGTAAGTGATTCTCTTAAAACAAGTGTTTCTGCGACTTTAGTGATGATTACTCCCAATAACGGTCTCATCTCAGTCTGCTTTTAATTTTACGCAGTAGTTTTCTTCCCCACGTTTTCTGAGTAAAATATGATTTTTTTTTTTTTTTTTTTAAATTGGGAAGCCAATTTTATAAGTTCACTTTTGCAGTGTTGCAATAGCAAAAATGAGAATTGTTATGAAGCGTGATTGTGATTTAAAAGACAAAAAAAAAAGAAGTTTATATAAAATTCACATTGAATATGTGCCGTTTAATTGATTTTCCTTCATTTTGAATTCTATCGAAGCCAATCAGAATCTACAGCAGAAATCGTCCTTAAATTTCTACGACGAAAATTGTAGGATGAGTTGCAATATTTAATCTCCCTCTGGGATTAATAAGGTATCTTTGAAATGAAGGATAAACATTCTTCAGCCTGACTGAAGATATGTTGTAAATTCCTAGGGGAGGATAAAGGAAGCAATTCGCCAGATTATTGGCTTGAAGCAAGGAGAATGTTTGTTCCAAACTATTTTTGTGCCGATCAGAAAGACGACGCCGATGTTCAAATTTAAAGCAGCCGTCTCATCGCCCTGTGCTCCGCAGCTCAGCTGAACATCGGTAACGTTCTTCCTGTCGGCACCATGCCCGAGGGAACCATCATCTGCTGCCTGGAGGAGAAGCCCGGCGACAGAGGCAAGCTGGCCCGCGCCTCAGGAAACTACGCCACCGTCATCTCCCACAACCCCGAGACCAAGAAATCCAGAGTCAAGCTGCCCTCAGGCGCCAAGAAGGTCATCTCTTCTGCCAACAGAGCCGTCGTTGGTGAGGACGCTGTCGTGTTTTCCTTTTTTGTGTGTGTTAGCGTTCGGTGACGCAGCCACCACTGATGCCACCTCCTCTGCTGCTGCGTTCAAGGTGTCGTTGCTGGAGGCGGTCGTATCGACAAGCCCATCCTGAAGGCCGGCCGCGCCTACCACAAGTACAAGGCCAAGAGGAACTGCTGGCCTCGTGTCCGTGGTGTGGCTATGAACGTAAGTGGGGACACATCCTGGCTGCACTGTGTGAAAAAGCAAAGGAGTAAAACCGAAAGGGGCTTCAGGTGCTTTTATGTCTCCTTTAGTTGGGAGATTATTTCAGTTTTAACTGTTGTGCTCAGTAATCAGACACGAATGAAGGTAAAACTAAAGTTAGAGCAGTCAAAGGAGTAGACGGTTAACCTTAGATGACTTCTTGGAGATAAAGTGAGCTCCATCTGAGAATACTACTATGTCTTTTTCAAAACCTCACCAAAAGTTGGACTGTTTGTCAAGCGTTGTTTCCTCTGCTCTCTGTGCAGCCTGTTGAGCATCCCTTCGGTGGTGGTAACCATCAGCACATTGGCAAACCCTCAACGATCAGGAGGGACGCACCTGCTGGTCGCAAGGTCGGTCTTATCGCTGCCCGTCGTACAGGCAGACTGCGTGGAACAAAGACCGTCCAGGAAAAGGAGAACTAAATGTGACTGTCTTGTTAATAAAACATGTTCCAAAATCACCATTTTCCTGTTTGTTTCTGAGTTTATGTCATAAAACGTGTCTGAGGAATCTGACTACAGCGAGGTAATGAAACGATCAAACAGATGAACTAGACTTTTGGGGGGTTTTTTATTGAAAATGAACAGTTCTATTAAAGATCTTAACTGTTGGAAGTACTTTGTCTACAACTTTCTTGTGGTTCGTTACAAGAAAAGTATAGAAAAATATTAGAAATTTGATTTATGCCTTCTTGGGTCAAGGTTGTAAACTGGGTGCAGTTTGGATGCAAATATAGCACTGATGCTCTGTTATACATCCACAGATTGCCATTCATGCATTTTGAAGGAAAGTTGAGTGGAAGGAAAAACTAGCTGAAAAAAGTGCACAAGCAAGGATTGTGTAGCAAAGTCTAATCATGAGTTTAGAAGTGCAGCTGAAGTCAGTGCTTCACAAGCCACTAGACAGGCATGTCCAGGACATTGACGCCAGCTGTCACTCTACACCAGAGAACTTCAGAACTGTCTTACCTGGGATGGGAAGAACTAGATTGTTGCTCTGTGGTCAAAAGTCCTCTTTAGAAGTTTGCAGGCAGAATGGGGAGGCTCTGAATCTCAATCTGTAATTTTCTAACATCCTGGGAAGTTGTAAACTTTTGTAATCCAAAGAAGACAGAAATGAGCATTTGGAATGTCACCCCATGTTTGATACATTACACGATATGCAAGTTCCACTTTTTAGATTGAATTACTAATTTACTAAAATGCTTTTGAGCAGTTCGTTTAACTTATAATTTACTCCAAACAATTAACTAACCTTGATGACATAATTTATGCATAAAAAAAAAAAGACAAAGTCCAACCCATCAGGTTGGGTTGGCATTTATTTTTAGAATCGTTCAAAACTGCAATACTCACTATTGTGCCGTAGAGGGCGCTCAAGTTGGAACAGCATTTAGAGATGCACTGAGCAAATCTTTCTGAGACATCTGCTGACGTCCTGCTCAAAACTTCCTGCTATGTTTGATACATAGATATGAAGCTGTGGTTGAGAAATGTAGAGTATTTTCACCCGTGGAACTGGATTACCAGCTTTACAGCGTTTTTAAAACACCTTTTGAACAACAGTGGTTTTCTACGTACTTACAGAATGTCTAAATATATAAATAAATCTTCACTTCATAGAGGCAATGCGGCATTTCCAGTATCAAAATATGCCAAAGGTTTTTTTTTGTTTTCTTTTAAATGCCTTATTGTATGGTTCAAAGTTCTAATACAAAGTGCTGCAGTGTCCAGTTTTTTAAAACTGACCCTCCTCCCCCTGCACACTGCTGGTCATCTGGCTGAAAGAAAGCTCCTCTACTTACCACTTGCTTACAATGCAGACATATTTGTGGTTACAAGAAACATAAGTTATGAAGCAGACACTAAAAAAAAAAAAAAAAAAAAGCACAATCTAGGGACAGCCCATGTGGACTTACAATTTCACAAAGATATTTTGTTATTTAGTGCGATAACAGAAGGGGAGAGTAAAAAATAAATTTACAACTTTTTTTTGGTTCTCCTTTAGGCAAATGTATGGCTGCATGTCACTGCAGCTGCTGCCACACAAGTGCAAATGCTACTTATCAAGAATAACCAGGAAAGCAGAAAAATAAGAATAATATGTACAAGAAGAACTAAACAAATGATTTTTCAATATTTTTGCTCAAGTCTGCGTCAAAGCAAAAGTGAAAGTTGTAAGGTGTATTATTTTAGTAGCAATAGGAATAACTTCATTTTGAAATAAAAGCAGTTGGGTAATATACACGTGTAACAAATTATTTCACATGATTATTAAACAGCACAACTAGTTCTCTTTAAGAAGGAAGACGCCATCAATACAATTTGGTAATCCTGCGACTTCTGGTCAAGATGGCGGAAAAACAGTTTCAAGTAGAGACACCATGAGGAAAGTAAAAGGTTGATACAATGTTCAAGATAGATCTCTGACTGATGTGGTGGTATTTTTTGTGTTCATCTGGGGCAGATTAGAGAGAATCTCAATCCAACTCCACGCCTAATGGGAGCAAAAACAGAGAAAGTTGATAAACAGAAACACCTTCAAGAAAACCTGGCTAATTAAAATAAGACAGAGGCAAGATTCCATGTTCTTTATTTGCTAAGGGCGCAATGCTTTTTTTTTTTTTTGTTATATTTCTGTGCACAAAAAAACCTCACAAAGTGAAAGTCCACATCGCGACTGTAGCTCCAGAATTCAACGTCACACCATGGCCAAAACAAAAGTCGGCAAAAAACAGGGCGCAGAACTCTGTACAGTCAATATCTTCTTTAAAAATAACACAAGGACAAAAATGTTCCTCTTAAATCAAATTCTATTTTTAGTGAAATACAACAAAATAAATTCTATAAAATAAGAGCAAAATATTTAAATATAATACGGTGGGCAGAATATTTTCATTTGCAGGAGTATTTGGTATGTTTTAGACAAAAAAAAAAAAAAAAAAAAAAAAAAAAGAAAAGAAAAAAAGAAAATTCAAAAAATACACGCATTCAAGTTACCAATTAAATACAGTATTTACTGATGTTTTTACCTTTTACTCCTACAGAATTACAAGTTAGCTCTAGTTGCAACAAGATTAACCAGCCTCTTTAAAAAAAAAAAAAAAAAAAAAAGAAAAGACCCTGCTGTGGGAGCTTCACGCAGTGGAGCAAGGAGAGGATGGGGGCTGAGGAGGGGTTGGGGGGAGGTCAGGGGTCGTCTCCCCCAGCCTGACCCAGCTCCACGGAGGAGAGGAAGCCGATGGGCAAACGAGTCCGTCTACAACTACGCTCTATTGAAGAGACAGAAGCAAACCACACAGTCTAATACACCAGAGAGCCCAGTGCAGCAATCCTGTTGCATATGTGTTCGTTTTTCTGGTTTCCTATAGATGAAAGCTAAGCTGTCTAACCCACCGCAACTGACTGCCAAATGTGAAGTAGGAGGATTACGATGTGCAATTGAAAAGCCACTTATACATTGGTTAAAAAAGAAAAACGAAAAAAACAAACAAAACAGAAAAAGTCACCCTCGCTGTAGATGGGGGAAGTTCAGTAGAAAAAAGAACGAGGGAAAAATAACCAAAAAGAAAAACCTAAAGGGTAAACAGCACCCCTCTGGAGGTTTGGATTAAGAACAGCTTTAGGTTGTTATGATCACAAGTCTTCCCTTGGGCTACACTATTCTGGTGAGAAGCCATGCTAAATGTTACAGCATATTAACTAGAGCTTCAAAAAGGTCTGAAGTAAGAACCAGAACAAACAAACGAAAAAAAGAAATAAAAAAAAAAAAAGAAGAAGAAAGGCAATGAGTTTTAGAACAATTGTTTGCATCACTGCTTTTTCACATCAACCGAACACCGTTAAAGTCCACCCAACCAGTCTCACACTAAAACCCCAGCCACAGCTCGCGAGTCGATTTGGCATGGGTCGTAAGGTTGCCAAGGAGCGCCAAGTAGAATTATTAGAATTATGATAACAATGAGTCCTTCGACGGCTGAATGACCAGACAACGTCCGATGGTAGAACAAACTTTACTGCTGAGCATGGGTGATAAAACAAAGAGGAGTTGTTGTCGTCTTCTTGGAGGTTTTTCCTTTTTTGGGACTTTTTTTTTCTTCTTATTTATAGTATCCATTTTGTTTTTCCACGTCTGCAACGTCTCCCAACAGCAACCCGCGCCGAGTTATGCTACTGAGGGAATCTGAACAGTCAGAAACATTAACATACTATTTACACCTTTTCGTCGTGTAGGTAAGCACATCAGCATCGTCACCTCTGGGTAATTTTTGTTTATCTTATTAGAACTCTTGTCCCACTCCTTCGCCTCTGTAATCGCCAGCAGCCCCCCGCCCGCCCTTCCTGTCACGCAGTCGGGCAGCTCCAGGCCAGGGAAGAGCGCCCCCAACAGGCTGGGGATGGCGGGGAGGCCCGGCTCTGCCCTGCCTTGGGGGCGGCGAGAGAGAGAAAGAGAGAGACAGAGAGACTGTTGACCGAAGGATGAGAGGAAGGTGAGCGGAACGACGGAGGCTCGAGGCACAGCAGAAGAGAGGGGGAGGCGAGGTTACTCCTTGGGAGGGGCGGGTGCTGGGGTGGAGGTCGGGGCCGGAGCCGGGGCAGGGGCCGGGGCCGGGGCCGGGGCAGCGGCCGGGGCCAAAGCCGGAGTCGGAGCCGGAGCCGGAGCTGGAGCCGGAGCCACCTCCTCGGTGCCGTCCCAGTTCTCTTGTGCTCGCGGGCCCGAGCTGGGAGCGGTACCGGGGCCTGGGGTCGGAGTCTGGGTCGGGCCTGGAGTCGGGGCGGAGGCGGGGCCGGGACGCTGAGGGTTGTTCATGTGCTGAGCAGCGGGCCCGGTGTACGGCTGCCCATGGGTGTGGTTGTTCTGTTTGAGAAGAGAGATGGAGGGACGGTCATGATGCGTATTTACGATTTACTTCGCGGAAATCAGATCTTTAATCAACATTTTCCCAGGAAATGGATTCTGGTTAAGCATCCGAAAATCTAGTTTCCCTGGCTTCAGACTGGTCTGTCGTCAATCTCAGGCATCACCTTAAAGCCTACACCTTTTCCACAAACGGATACAAAAACGCCAGTAACTGCTAAATGCTAAAGCAGAAATAAAACATTAAGCTATTGTTGGTCTTCTGACAAAAAAAAAAAAAAAAACACGACAAGCTTAGAACTAACTTTTAGAAAATTGTAATTTTTTTTATCTTAAAGTGCAAAGAATGCATGCATACTGTGCTTCAACATGTTTGTATCATGATAAAAAGTAAAGTTTTTGAATGGCGTCACAAAGCAGATTACTTCCAAGTGAACTGAAAGGTTTATTCTAAACCGCAGCCGTCGGTGTTGCCTCTCTACAAACTAGAAACCCGAGGCTCTTGGTTATGTCAACACTCCAAACACCTAAACATCGTGTGTTGCCACGGTAACCGCTGCTGTTAATGGACACAAGAGTCCAGTTACAGGAGACGGACACCAGCTTCATCTGCTTTCAAGGAACAGAAACTACATCGCTTGATTTGCATCAGTTTAAATAAAAATAAAGAGTAAAAACAGGACAATGGGGGAGTTTGTCCAGTCATATCCTACCTGCTGGAACTGGGTGGTTCCAGGAGAATGAGGGTACAGAGAGGTGTCCTCGGGTGGAGACGAGTCTTGATCATCAGGTGCTTCCTGTTCATCTGGCTCCTGGAATAGAGAAATCGCCACCGGTCAGACGAGTCGAACGTTTCGACGCTACATTAAAAAACAAGAATCTGCCTGTTTGTTTGGACAATGCCCTGAGTACAGTCTAAGCTTTGGTGTTTTCCTGAGATTAGATTGTGTTTCAGTGTGGGTGGGTGGACAGCTCACCTAAGACTCTACTTATAGAGGTGGCGGAGATCACGCGCACCTCTCTACGCTGCGCGTACAACAGGCCTTTTCTACAGGTTGACTCATTACTTCTATTTTTTGAGCTGAAATATCTGGCTTGTTAAAGAACAACAGATTAATTCAAGCTTTGTTTAATCATTTTTGACTGAAGACGCCAACTTCTTGTATTAAATGGGAATTATACCCTCCATAAAATTCAAATAAAATCTTACATGAGGATATATTTTTCCAGATAGGGCTCTATAAGACTAAAACATATCTTCCAAAATGATAAAAGTAGTTTCATTTTGTGGCTTACATTACCTAAGGTTTGTGTTAATGACTCAAGTTTTCCCTGTGATTGTACAGGCCAGAATACATACACATAGAATCACATCTCTGTGGTAAAATTCCTTTTTCTTAATTGCTCTTTCATAATATTATAATTTTCCAAGAAAGTACATTTTGGACTTTCATAAATTAATAGAAACAAAAGCTTAAAATATATCACTGTGCAATAGTTCTCTTTGTAACGTATATCTCAAATTTACCGCTGATATAAATAAGCTTCAGTGATTTTGTAGTTTATTAAATGCTTCTGTGGACAGTAGCAGCAGTCAGTGGTTGCTTGGTTACTGCCTGTTAAACAGAGCAGGATGCTACCTAGCTTTCCGTCTGCAATAACAAATAAAAACTTTTTCTAAACATGTTAGGTCACAGAAGTCTAAAATATGACAGAGTATGGAAAAGTGATGTGCAGTTTTAGGAATAAATGGGTTTTATTGTGACAGTCTAAACTGTAAACCTTAAAACTATCTGAACAGTTGTTGAATGTGTTTGGAGGCCTAAACACCGATCAATACTCCATGTTCCTCTGCTGAGTCTTTAGGGAGATTTTTGTTGAATTTCCTTCCCTTATGTCGTGTTGCCTGGAATACTGACCTTCCCTGGGCTTTCCTGAGTACACTTGAGCTGTGTATGGAATATTACAGGAGAAGTGTGTCATTTAACTGGATTTTTTTCATCATGATAAATACAAATAGCTCATGTGAAGTGAGAAATAAAGAATTTGGGGTTTATTGGTCGAATCGGCTACGAAAACCAGACATATTCATCTGACTAAACAATTTGCGTAGAATAATTTAGGTTTAGAAATTACATTTTCAATTTTTGTTTATCTCCAAAAATTGACAAAACAGTTAAAAAGTTAAAGAACACAGCATAGAACATGTATTCTGACAAGTATATTAATAATACCTACAACACAAACAACAACAAGGTAAGTCACTTTATGGGTTGTTGTGCTGAGATGATGTGATCAAACTCAGTCGAACAAAATTTCTTTTGTAGGGCTTTTCCACCACAGAGGTTCCAGTTCTTAACAAGAGCCGGTGCTAAAGCCAGTTCTTATCTGGTTCTGTAAAACAAGCAGTTTGCTTTTCCACAACCTGAGAGCAAAGTCTTTATATCATTATAATGACTTTATTGTTTGGTTTTCCCCTTTTTTTTTCCCGTTTTTGTGAAGGACTGTAAGGGTAAAGACAGTTTGAATGTAGAACCTTCCTACATCTGTTGCATTATGGGATGTTGTAGAGTAAACTAATCATTCAGTAAACTTTTCATACTTTTGCATGACATAGTAATAAGAATGAGAGTAATATTAACTTCTCTATTTTTTTGTTTTGTTTTTTTGAACATCTCAGAACTGGAAGCATCCTCTTCCTGAGCTGACAGTTGGTTGTCTACCCTGGGATACATTTGACCAATAAACAGATTTAACGTTTTCATTTGTGCTGACAGGTTTTGGTCTCATTGGAGCTTTCCTGCATGAAAAAAAACCCCCCGAAACAATCTGAAAAAGTTGCCAGTCAATAAACTCAACCACTAATCCACACCAAAGTTAACTGTGGGAAAACGTCCTTATTCCAGTTAAAGTGCACTGCAGGGTTTTTACTTGCGTTTCGGTTTTGAATCTGACAAAACCTAGACTGCGCTCCACGGTTTAAAACATGGCGCTCTTGACGAAAGCGTTCTTTTCCCCTCTGGCCCAGCAGCAAATTGGTCAAGGGTTAGCAGCTTTTGAGAACTGTTGCAGATAAGAACTGGAACCAGGTTGGTGGAAAAGGCCCTGTAAGAGTTTTTCCTTAACATCTCTAAATATACAGTAAAGTCAACAATTATTCATACCCCTGGCAGATTTTGGGTTAAAGCTGTATTTTATCAAATTGTTTCTTCAGACTGGAAGTAATAAAGTGTTTGGAGTGAAACCAGGCCAGTCTTCACTAAAATCTAATAGAGAACAGAGCTGAAGATTATGACTACTAATGGCAAGAAAGCCATTAATAGTCATAAATCCAGCAACTATGAGGAAGTTCTGATTGCTAAAAAATGCTAATAATTTTTTCCTCACAGATTATTGAGCAATATTTAGATAATTTTGCCACTTATTAAAATGTAAACAAATTCATTCATTCATTCATTAATCCAGTCTCATTTCTTCTAAAATAAATACAATTTCTAAGATGAATCTGTTTTTAAATCTAAATCTGCTAGGGGTACGCATCACTTTGGGTTCAACTGTATCATTTACAGCTACATGATTAGGTCAGTGTGAAACTGTGGGTGTGAAGGGTGATCTGTAAATGCTGTTACCTCTTCAGGACAGAGTTCACAAGCCTTGGCCAGTGTCATGCGTGCACTGTGGGAGCGCTCAAGAAAATATCCATTGGAGGTCTCGTTGCTCTGAACTGGAGGGGACCAGTTGTTATACGTGTACTGGGGGTTTCCTGTGTATGGCCGCCTCTCCAGCTCGTCCCCTAACCACTCCACTGCCCAAGTCCACTTTCGCTTCAAGTCACCATTGCTCTGTAAGAGTACAAATGAAAGTCAGCTGCGGGCTTCCCGATTTTGTTGACGGGCTTAATAAAATTGAACTATGCCTAAACGACAAGCCTGTGTCGAACAGTAGCTGACTGAATGTAGCATCAGCTAAGTAAACAGCTGCACATGTTAGAATGAGTACCTGCAGGATCTGATAAGCCACAGAGCAGTTGCTAAAGAGGGCCACCATGCACTTGATGCACTGATAGGCCCGTTTCTGGTAGTGGTTTTTCGAGCGCTGAATGGTGTCAAATAGCCCATCTCTGTCGTCAGGGATGCCTTTCAGCACATTGTGGATCCTTAAATATGGACACAAAAAAGTGCAAAGTTAAAGACAATGACCAGAGAAAAAGCAAATACTTGAAAAAAACATTACACTTAAACTTTTGTATAGTTTGTCACAAAACAAGCCTAGAATTCAATGTATTTTCTGGGAATGTATGTGAATCAACACATCAGTGTATAATTATTCATGGCTTTTAAGTTGTTTTACAAAGAAAAAACTGAATGGTGTGGCATGCTTTCAAGAGTCTTCTTGAGTTTTAAAACTACAGAAAGAATTTTCTCTGATGTAAACTCGAGTTTTAGCCATGATTGTGTTGCTTAGCGTTATTGTCCTGATGAAAGGTGTACCAGCCTCATTAGCAGACTAAATGAGCTTTATTATTAATTATTTTAATATTGCTCCAACATAAAATTCACAAAAACACGTTGATGTTATTGGCTGTCATATGACAAAACATAAAAAGGTTGAAGGTATATGAATACAATATACTACAGTCAATCTGACCTGTGCGTTTGCCAGGAGTCCTCGATGAGTAAGATTTGTAGCAACAAGTCAAGGTAAGGCCTCAGCTCATAGGTGTAGGAATATGCCACCTGCAAACAAACGCAAGTTATTGTTCCAGTCTTGCCTTTGGGATTAATAAAGTATTTTCAAACTGGATCTGAACGACTACCCGTAACAAACATTTCAGTGACCCAGCTTGTTGAAAGGGGCGTCGGATGTTTACCTGCCAGAGCAGTTCACTGAGCACAGTGGAGGAAAACTGAGGGTTCTCCCAGCAGCAGAAGCGAAGCAGCTTCACCGTCTCCTCAGAGTTGCTGCAGTCCTCAATGATCTTCTTCACATAACTAGTCCGCACAAACAGAATCTCTGCCACTAGCTGCTGCACCGGCATGACGGGAGCCGTCAGGTTGGTGTCCCCGTACGGGTTAGGAAGAGGAGGATTACCTGGTAAAATACAAAGTAGTAGTGCATTTAGAGTAGGGCTGCAACAGATGATTATTTTGCTAATCGTTTAATTATCAAAAATAACTACTTAATTGGATTAAAATATTGGCACGTTGTGCAGATCTTCCATTTAACAATATTTGAAATGCACAAAGTTGCAAAACAAGAAATGATTCAGCTAATTAAAAAAAACAAAAAAACAGTTTATTGCCTAAAATGCAGTAACAGTAATCCTTTAGTCACAACATGTGTAAAGCTCAAGCCTTTTTACTCGACATGACAATAGTGTTGGGCTGATTTGGTGATTATTTTTTGCATCAACTCATTAATAACTGGATGCAAAATGTGCTTAATAAGAAATCCCCCCCCCCCAAAATTTTAACCAGTTGAAGCGAAAACTGCCAATTGAGGAGTTTTCTGGGTAGAACATGTTTACAGACGAAGGTTTGTTTTTTTATATTAAATGTAAGATATATATATTTTTTGTACAATTTCAGCTTAATTACTATTCTCAGGGTGTTCTCTCAGCAAATTGACTTTTTTTAGAGTCTCTATACCCCAGGTAACGACTAAGAGATTTCTAAATTAGTTAATTTTAATAATAGATTAAAATTTAATAATAATTTTAATAATAGATTAATCGTGATTATTTGCATTAATCATCATTAATCGTTTCAGCCCTAATTTAGAATACTGTAGATACTAGGGTCTTTCATTTAAACAAAAAAAAAAAAAAAAGCAGAAGAAAGAAGACCAAAGTCCCACCTACCATTGATTGAGGACTGCATACGGGAGGAGACGTCGCAGCAGCGGACAAGCTGGGAGACCACAGTGTAGAGCTTGCCCAGCTCAGCATACTGGTACTTAATGGGAGGGCCGGGACCCTCGTCCAGAGCAACTAACATGAACGTGGCGGGAACATTTAGCTTCAGCAGCTGAGTCTTCTCTGCCAGGCCTGTGTGTGGTTGAAGAACCAAAGAGTCGAGGTGAAAATTAAAAACAGCACTTAAAAGTTTAAAATAACTAATAATAACAGTTTGCTGCTTACCCAGATTGGCATACATGACAAAGAGGTTAAAGTACTGCTGTAGGTGGCGGCCATGTTCAGAAACTTCTCTTCTGAGCAGGTTGAGTACAGCTCTCAAAAGATGGTCACTAAGGCTGAGATTATCACACCCCTGATGTACGAAGGAGAAACAACAGTCAACCAAACAGTCAAAGGGGGGGAAAAAAAATGTCCATTTCTGAAACTGCTGAACCCATAAAATCCACACCAACCTGAGTGGAGGGTCCTGGCGAGGCTGTGGGTGAGGGGCACGGCCCGTCTTGCAGGGAAAAGTGAGCGATGAAGACTATGAGCTTGGAAAACGCCCCACGCACCTCTGCGCTCGGGCACTCGAGCAAGTACTCGGAGAAGCGGTTGGGGTAAGCAAAGAGAACATTGTGTGCAAACCAATAGCGTACATTCTTACTATGTCTCAGCAGGATGCAGAGGGCGTCATACCTAAACAGGGGAAAAGAAAATGGCAATCGTGCTTTATAGACAAAAGCAAAAATCCTTTTTTTTTTTTTGTTTCTTTTTTTTTTTGTTTAAATGAACAAACAGCAAACAGAACTGACCAGTCACTGGCAGGACCCCGTACTAATTTCTTGGTGTGAAAACCTGTGCTGAAGAGGAACCGAGCAGCCAGCTGAGCACTGATCATAGCAATCTCCTCTGCCTCTGGCAGAAGGTGGTCTTGTCCTGAGATGAAAGACAGTAATAAAATGCTGAAAAGGTGCTGAGCGATGTGCTTTGTTTACGTCACTGCAGCATAAATCTTCTCATGAAAAAAAAAAAAAGAAGAAGAAGAAGAAGAAGGCGCGTCTCCCTTGTTTTCCCAACCCCAAACACAAAACCGAAAATAGTTATTTTGATGTTTTTAGAACCAAACAAGGAAAATGTTTGAATTGTTATGTGAATTGAATATTTAGCTATGTGTCCTATAACACGTTTACAACATAAAGACGATTATCTGTATTTTATAGCCATTTCCTATTAAAGTGTTACACAAAAAAGACACCGGTCTGACCCAGAGTGAGATTGTCATGGTACCAGAATCTCAACAAAATAAGGCCATTCATGTTTTTTTTTTTTAATTATTGCTGTTCTGCTCCTTATAATTTAACACCAGAAATCTAACATGCTGATACGAGCAGGATATCCAGTCTGTCCAGTCGACTTGCAGTCTGTTGCCAAAAACTGCTCTGCGTGACTAATACTTTCCCAAACAACATACATAAGTTTAAGCAACGGAAGGAAAAAAAAAAAAAAAAAAAAAAAAAGCATGGCAGCCTTCATCTTGACTTCTGATCAGAAGTGTGCAGCAATAGGTTGGGAGGGGCAATGTTGGTGAAAGCTCCCTTCACTTCCTCTGGCCTCTTTTTAAACAGGACTATAAAAAAACAGGAATGTGTCGTCTTTGTTACAAAAAGCTTCTGCAATGATGGTTTTAATAATACCCATTTTTAAGTAAAAAAATCGCCGAGCTCTGGCGTTATAAATGCACTTCATACAAATATTAGAAAGGCAGTGTAATTCAGAGCATTATAAACTACCCTTTGATCCAGAATAATGCTGGATATTAAGATCAGTTTTGAACTGTCATTTTTTAAAAACACAAAGATGGAAGATGAGTGAAATCTAAACGCACAGAGACATGATGTGGAATTAATCAGTGCTGAAAAGATCAAAGGAGCTCTCAGGGGGGAAAACTAATAATATGAGGATGGATTTGATTCAGGGAAATAATTGGAGTTAAAGCGGAACAAAGAAGTACAAATAGCAACTATTAGCTGTAGTTTTTCAAACAGTGGCTCCAAGCAGCAGCCAACTTTTTCCCACACAGTTTATGTTTCAAATGTAAAAAGTTGTTGCTAACCAGTTTTTCATGTCATTTCAATGTGGAACGGTGTGAAAATGTAAATACCGCTTGCGCGCACACCTTTTCCGTTTTTGCTTTTTCCTCCACTCCCACTTAAATGTTTCAGATCAAACTAATTCTAATGTCAAAGACAAAGATAGCAAGTGTAAATGTAGTGTAGCTTCAAAAGGTTTTCATTTGTTTCCAAGGCTTTAAGACAATGTGAGCCATTATCCACAAATAGAAAGATACAGAGAACAGTGAGAAGTAGCTCGGCTATCGAAATGAGCCTAACAGCGCATCAATGACTTCTCCCAATCAACATCTGAAGCCTTACTTGCCCCAGTTAGGGTCAGTGTTTGTGATTCCGCAATAAAAAAAGGGATATGTGCAAGTATTGCATATATTGAAGGGTTCAATGGTGGAAACAACTGCAGGACATTAAACTCTACTATGTATCAGAAAGTCATTAATGAGAATGAGATGCAGCTTGGCTTTATGGTGAGACGGGCAAATCCAATTTCTGGGTTTAGGAGGCTATTACATTTTCACACAGGGCCAGTTTGGTGGTGGACAGCTTTTTTTTTTTTTTTTTTTTTGCTTCAGTAAATAAAACACATTTTTGAAAATAGGCTTTTTGATTTTGTATGATGATCTGAAACATTTAAGTGTCAAAAAAAAAAAAAACTATTGGAAGAAAAACATTTACAATCTGGGATCTGGCGAGTGTTTTGTACTTTTCACAGATTAAATAACAAAAAAACAAAAACAAACAGAAAACAAGGTGCATACCTGGAGGAGGGTTTAAATAGACACTGTTACAGGTCAGAAGTTTCTTAATGAACTGGAAATATTCCAGGCTGTATTGCATTCGGTTGTGCATGAACTGGACATTCTGCTTGCGAACGCTGCACTCGATGACGCTCGGCATCTTGACCTGATGGGGCTTGGTGGAGGACAGGTTCAGCTCTGAGATATATTTGACAAGTTCGCTGTCCTTGTCCAGCGAGTCCATACGCTCGTAGAACAGGATGTAGGCGTTCCACCATCGCTTCTGCCTCCGATACGACATCCGCTTCATCATGTGGTCGAACACCTCGCCCATGTACTCTCCGCCGAAGCACTGGTTCTTCATCTCCTCCTCGTCGTCCATCTTGCATTCCGTCACGTCGCCGTCGTCGAACTTATACCAGCGGTTCTTCTCGCCGTCGCCCCCGTTCCGCTGGATTATGTACGAGTAGTAGTGTCCGCCGCTCGCCTGACCCGAGTGAACCAGCACTCCCACCAGACGGTACTTGGAGCTGCCCGGCGGCGTGGGTTCGGACGGCTCGTTCTGTTGGATCACCTGGTTCTCCGGGTTCACGTCGTCGCCCTCCAGCTTGGCCACGCCTGCTACCGTGTACGGCTCCATGTCCAGCTCCCGCGGGAACTCAAAGTAGTCGTTAAACTTGATGGCGCACTCCCTCTCCCAGTCGTAGTCGAAGCGCTTCAGCTGGATGGCCAGGACAGGCGGCAGCTTCTTGATCAGTAGACGCTTCACTGTGTCCACCTGAAAAATCGAGAGGAATTTAGAAATCTCACTTTGGCAGCAACAAACGATTATTATACTAATCGGTTACTCTATTGATTTTATTTGACAATTAATCACATAAAAAAAGATTAGTACATTCTGCGGATACTCCATTAAGCCTTGTTTATGCAACAACAGAAATATATGAAAATGCAGGCAACTAATTCAATTCCTCATCCTAACGATTATCCTAGTAACTACTGATTATCTTTGACGATTAATCCATAAAATGGGTTAAAAAAATTCCCTGGAGCATTTTTATACAATATTTGAAATACAATTTTAAAATAATCTAATCAATAACTCAATTCTTTTTTTTTTTTTTTTTTTTTTTTAGGAAAGAAAAAAAGAATTTCTCAAATAAAAATGCATTTTCATTTTGAGAAATAAAAGAAATGACGATGATGATGCAACGGAATGATGCAACACCACCATTCCTTTAGTGAGCGCTATAGCAAAGGACGCATCTGTATCCTTCTAACATCAACATGTGAAAAGCTTGGCCTTTTCTGCCCAACATGATCTATTATTTATTTTCTGGATGAACAGTGCTTTATAGGAGACTTTTTTTTTTTTTTGTACTTTATTTTATTATAGAAATTGAACCAGGTGAAGCTAAATCTGCCAATAGAGGAGTTCTGGAAAGGACAGGTTTCCAGATTTTTTTTTTTTTTTTTAGATTATCAAAAATACAAAATATATCTATTTTTGTACAATTTTGACTTGAATGCTGCTCTGAATATTTTGTTCCTCCAGGCAATTGCCTTTTTCAGAGTTTGTACACTCCAGTTAATGATTAACTGATGACTAAATTAATTTACGATTATTTCAACAATCAATCACGATTAATGGTCCTAGATCTAGTTTTGAACCTTCCATACGGTTGTTGTGACAATTTAACGCAGCTCTGTAGTCTTACCTTCTTATTACATTTCTCACAGTGATAGGCATTGGCTCCTTCAAGCAGATCTCCTTTAACATATTGCTCCATCGAGTCCAACAAGTTCTGGTGGTTTCTAATGTCCACGTTTAATGTTGTAAATGACTCCTCACACTCATATCTGACGACAGAATCGTTATTAATCAAAAACAAATTCAACAGCACTTTTATTGTTATTAAAGAGACTAAGCACATTCAGATAGTGCTCACCTATGGGGACACCCTTGACAAATCTTTTGGTCAGCAAAGGACCCTCCCAGCACCTTGCTGAGCATGGGAGGGTGACCCAAAGCTTTCAGAGCTTCATCCAAACTGTCCACCAAAGAGTTGAAGAACTCCAAAGCGTCATGCTGCTCCCTCAAATTAACTGGCTCCCCCCATAATCTAAAAAAAAAAAAAAACAGACAAGAAAAATCAACAGACATGGTTTCAGCAGATTTTTCATTTCATGAAATTTATTTCTATGCCAGCACAGGAAGCTGTTGGATAAAATCTGAATTTAACAACTGGCAGTACAAGAAGCGTGAAAAGAGAAAGCACATTCTTAATACAACTCTACAACATCTGGTCTTATAAGAGTTTTTAGCCATTTTTACAAGTTTATCAAATACGACAGTAATTATTTCCTGTGTCCATAAGCTTCTAAAGACTTTAAGACTCTACATTGTTGCTCGTGCTGTTTGGTGAGCGCCACTTGTGCTCTACGTAGACAGACACAAAAACAGAGCTGAGCACAACTAGCCGAAACGTCTGTAAAGACAAAAATACTTCTGCGTACTTCTGAGTTTAAATCAGAAGTATGCATTCTCAGTCTAGCTATAACCCATTTTAAATGCACAAAAAGTTGGCTTTGATTTCACAGCAGACACACCTGTTAGGGAAAGACTAAATAAAATAAAAAAATGGAATTAAATAATCCAAACCTGGAAAATTCTTAAACCCATAATTTTTCTAACAGTAATCAGGATTGTTTTTCCAAAAGGAAATGATGCATACCCCCATAAAAGCATGAAAAGTCTTTAAAATACCTGAACTGTTTCCAGAAGCCTCTTGGGACGTAGTACTGCAGTCTGGATGCAGCCAGGTGACCGAAGATGACCTGTAGGTGACGCAGCACCCCGATGTTGTACTCCTTCCTGTCCTCTGATTTACTGGAGGGTTTGTCATCAAACTGGTGGTGGTAGCTGAAAACTTCATCACGAGGGTCCACATTACTCTGTGGAAGCAAAGTCTAAATTGTAACAAACCGAACTTGTCATGAGTGCAAACAAGTGAATTCATTAGTCGTTAAAAGTTTAGGAGAAACTCCAGCGGTGTTAATGCCCTTTCTCACATCATTAACTTGAACTGAGAGCAGCTCGCTGCTTGATTTGGAAGTAATAGCTCTTAAAAACTGATTTTTGGGACCAATTTATGCAAAGATAGTGTTGTGAGATTTCGCTGTGTATGAGAGTGTTGAGCTGTTACACACACATTTGTTTCTACCAATAAATGCATAGCTCTATGCTTGCTCTAAATTATATTTTTATGCAAACTTGAGGCTTCAGCCCCAACCAGGGGCTCAAGCCTCTGTTTTCATTGTTTTTGTTAATGTGCATTTTGAAGTGTTGCATTACAAAAGCTACAACAGCAAAAATTTAAATAACTTCCTCAATTTCGCAGAAACGTTTTACACTCGGTTGAGGCGGTTTTTGGCTTCACTTAAGTGCATTAACTCCCCCGTTTAGAGTTAATGCACCAAAGGGGAGACATTTGCCGAATGAGTTATTCCAAATTCCCATCGCCAAAGACAATTTAAGAAAATTTTTAAGTCCAAAACTAACACGGAGTGGAGAACGGTCTACATTTTTCTGAAATATATGGTCCGCGCTGGTTTGCAATCTCTACATCGTATTTATAACAGCAGTAGATATAATAATCTAACAAATTTATGGCTTGTGTAACCTGGTTAATTCACTCCAAACAAGTAGATGGAAAGACGCCCAATTTGGATTTTCTTTTTTTTATTATTATTATTTAATTTGGCAACAATTTAAAAGTTTGATCAAAATCCACAATAATAAGTACAGATCATGACAAGTTGTGCCGTGAGCTACAGAGAGGCCATGAATTTAGATGTTGATTTGCAGCCTGCAGAGAAACAAGGTTGGCCATTAATTTGCTGCTTGCTGCTTTTCAGAGCGTTGTACCGGTAGGTTTACCCAAAATAACAAAGATGTCTTTAAGTGAGACACCATTATTGGTCATTCCTTGTATTTGACAGAAATGATCAGACCCTATGATTGTAGCCCACACAGACTTCTCACACATTATTTCTAGTACCTCGTTTTCCTGCTTCTCGTCACCAGACATGTCATCGTCCACGTCGGTGCCTGTACCCTCGATCGCCAAGATGCCGTTGCGGATTGGAGGGATCATGTAAAGCTGCTGGATAACAGAGTTCATATAGCAAGTAGCACCGGCGTTCTTCAGGCCAACAAAGCCTTTGTTAGGGCGTGGTCCCACCGGAGGCAGGTACTCCCACTCTGTCAGTGTCTCGCAACCTGAATGTGGAGGCAGGAGGAAAACTCAATTTAACGCAAATTGATCAATTATGTGGCTGCTTGTGAACCTGTCACTGAAATGTCTCCCTACCCAGGTAGTACATGTCAGTTAGGGTGTCAACTATTTGTTTGAGGTTGCGGACGCAGCCCACTGCTAGTGCCACGAGGAGCTCAAAGCCGGCGTTGATGGATGCAGGTGTGCTACACACTGGGATGGCCTGCTCTGTGGGGAACTCCCCACTCTTCATGTACTGCAGGTAAACATTAGATGCTGGGAAGATGAAGTCGTCGATCAGCTCCTAATTAAAAAGAGAGGAGGAAATATAAGCACTGAGAGTAAACTGGTAAAAAGAATGTTTCTTTTTTTTTAAAGTCTGTATATACCTTAATGAGATTTGCTCCTCCCTTCTCACAGCCAATGTAGTATTTCTTTTCAGGCGTCTGGAAGGCCAGAAGCTCTTTGGTGACACCAAGGTGGCCTTCCAAGATGGTTTCTTCCACACCAGTTTCTCCTGTCCTCTTAACCTCGTCCTGTTGAATGAAATTATGTTTGACCTCGAGCAAGACCCTCTAAACTACAACTGAGATTTCAAGAGCAAAAGAGAATCCAGCCAAAGTTTGAATCTCACCCGTATTCGTTTGAGCCAGTCGATCTCGTTGTTGAGCAGCACCTCGGCGTTTGGCAGGTTGATGTTACTGTTGTAGGCGTAGTTGAGCAGATGTCGGAGCAACGTGAAGTAGTCCCCTGCGTGTTTGGCTCGCTCTTTGGCTGTGCTCTGGACAGAGAGTTAACAACAGGATGAGTGAACCCCCAGCAAATGAGGTCAGATGAACGTTTGGCGTACAATCGCAATCTGTGTAGCCACTTACCCCGAGCACTGTGAAGAGGAGGGTGATGAAGAAAAGAAGAGGCCGATGCCCCATGCAACACCTAGTCGCCATTAGGAAAAACTGCTCTTGGGCCATCTGACGCACGGACCTGTTTAAAGGAGATTAAACGTCAGGATCACAATAACGGCTGAAACGAGTAACTGTACTAATTGTGATGAATCAATTATTGAGATAACTGTCAACTTATTTAGTAATCAATTAATCATTAAGTGGCATATATAGACTAACTGTACAAAAAATTTATACATTTTGTATTTAAAAAAATACATATATAAAAACCACATAAAACTCCTCAAAGTATTACAATTTTAACTTAACTTGGTTCAAATTCTGTAAAAAACAAAACAAAAGCAAAAGAAAAACTAAAGCACATTTTGCTATCCAATAATTAATTGGTGAATCAAGAAAAAGATTATCACCAGATCAGCTGACACTGTATTCATGTTAAGTCAAGCAGACAAGACTGAGCTTCACATGTTGAAGTAGTATTTCATTAATTGCAAATGTTTGCATTTTTAATGTATTTTTAATATTGTAGTACAAAATTTAACCAATTAAATCTAATTTAATTGGTTAAATAAAATTTTTATCCGACTGTCAAAATAATCAATAGAATATGCAATTACTAGAATAATAATTAGTTGCAGCCCTGCTATATGCAAGGGATCAAACAGGCATTTGTCATGTGACAAATGTACCCACACAAGTTCATATTTTGTTTTATAAGCTCAAAGCAACAAATTTAGATTTTTTTTAAGATATATTTGCAATAATTTAACTCAAACTGGAAATTATTATGAATTTAATGTGCAAACTGAAGTGCTTACTTGCTGTGGCAGTGTAGCAACAAGTCTATGATGAAGGTCTGCCAAGCCTTCTCCTTACTGAGCGTGTCGAGAGCCGTAGGCATGAGGGCAAAACACAGAGTCATCACTTCCAAAGCCTCGCAGCACACCTGCTCATCTTCTCCATCCGGCTCCTTGGCTGCATTCGTCTATAAAGAAGAAAAAAAAAAAGTTGTGCTTAATTTCAAGATTCAGCATACGCAGTTAAGTTCTTGACAGTCCTTTGAAAATTAGTTTCATTTTGCATAAAATCTCACCTTCTCGTATATTTTACTGATTTCATCGTTATTACTAAACACCAGCTGCACCGTGCCACAGCCCGATGCCCACACGATTTTCTGCACTGCTCGGATCACGCAAATGTCTGGGATGTACTTCGATGCCTGGAAGAAATTCTGATGAAAAATACAGTTCCATTGAATCCATTATTAATATTGTTTTTAACACTCTACTTGTTACAAACAAAGTAGATTTGAGAAACTATTAAATTCAGTGATTAAAATGCCACCAGAGACTAAATAAAGGAAGTAAAAGTCAGTTAATGTAAAGTGTCCTTTACCTCATCAGAAATCTGCTGGGCCAGGCGGATAGCTACATTACGCAACATACATTCAGAGGCCGGATTGGGAATGTTTTGCAGGGCACTTTGAAGAACCAGCGCCTGGTCGTGAGTCGCCTGATTTATCTGCACACAGTCACGTACAAAAAACAAACAAAAAAAAATTTAAACAGTAATAGACGCGTCAAGACCGCAGCAGGTAAACAACCCAGGAACCAGTTAAACTGGTTTGTCTGTTCACGAGGAAAGAAAGCGGGGTCTAACCGGAGAGACGGGAATATTTCCGTCAGCGTTGGGTTGGCAGGCCTCGGCCACAGCCTTCACGTGGCCGAAGCCGACCGCAGTCAGGAGGAGCTTGGCGATCTTCAGAGCGTTGAGGTAAGCGCCTCGGCGCGTCTCCATGTCCGCGGACGGCAGGAAGTTGTTCCTGGTGAGCATGCTCAGCACCAGTGGCAGACCGCCGCTCTTCAGGAAGTTGTACTGGAAGTCACTAGCATCCTCACCCAGAGTGGCACTAGCAGGCATCAGCAAAGCATACACAACCTGCAACAAGACCAGGAAGAAACCTAACCTTAAATATCTTAATTCAGAAAAATAAGAAATATAACACCAGCCTGCTAACAGTAAGAAGAAGCAAATGTGGGAATGTAGAGGAGAGCAGGTATAGTGATTTGTAATAACTTGAACAAAAATAAATTGGCTTTAGCACTGCAACTGTTGACATGCTGGTTAAAACCAAGATATTTTCCCTATTTGTGAATAAAACATACCTAAGCAGATTGCAGTAAAATTAACAATATTCAGTGTATAAGTTGTTACTGAGGGATGAAGAGTCAAAGTTAGCTATTTGCAGTATCAGTGCAGTTTTAGATGAGGTCAGTCATTATTTTATCCTTCCAAAATTTTACTGTAACATCCATCTGTCAGAGTTGGTAACAGTTTGGAAATCCTACAGGTAAGCTATGGTACTATATATTTTAGGAAATGTACACCGACATAACATGCCTAAAACATTTTAAATGACAAAATCTGTAACGATTGTGACTTTCTAAATATTTAGTGACTCTACAGCAACTGTCCTCTCAATGTGCAGTGATGAATATGGAGCGTAGCTCTTGTATCTTTTCATTCTTAGAGAGAGAAACTGGAATTGACTAATTTGGTATTGGCATGTTACAGGAATTCACAAAACTTTGATTGTGGGTATATCTCTAGTATGTTGTCACACAAATGTACACAGAGCCTTACCTCAATGAGGTAGAGCACTTGTGAAGGTGATGGGCCGAAGAAACGGGAGTCTAGTGACGGACTCAGACTGTTCTCTCCGAGCTTGGCATGGTCCAAACACACAGCTCTAAGATTCTCCACTGTGGTGTTATCTGCGTGCACAGAAAAAGCATGAAATTGGTCAAGGAGATAAAACTGTGTGTGGTGTATTTACAAAGTTAACATCAGACGAAGGTGCAGAAGTAGCTCTCCACATCACGTTGTGTTATTTACCTGGAGGCATGAGCTTCATAAGAACTCGAGCTCCATCTCTTAGTTGAGGCATGTTGAGGTTGCACCCGAGGTCGGCTACTTGCCACAAGAAGGAGATGTAGCGTGGGTGTAGCGACATAATCTGGAAATCAGAGCGAAGGGTCTCATGTTATTTATGTTTTGTTTTAAAGGATAGTAAAGTTTCAACATAGTCAACGTTAAAGTATGATAGCTATATAGAATAGGTAGTTGTGCTATTTGAACATTTAATAGAGTCCATGCTTATTAACTTACCACTCCAGGAAGACAGCTCTCAACTTCTGGGTTGGGCCCATCACTGTAGTGGTTTCCATGGTTACCAGGGGAGCCAGTGGATGAGTCGGATGAGCTGTCTGGGCTTGAGGGCATGTTGGCACTCACCTGGGTCAGCTTGGCTGTGATCAGCTGCATAATGAAAACAAGGTTTAGTTAATGGTGGTTAAGGAGTAAAGAGTTTGAGTTACACACACACACACACACACACGCACCGTTTTGTCCTTCAAATTAAGCTGTCCAATCAGCTTCCTGTCATCAGCAGGATCAACGACCTCCCCACCAATAAACAGCTCAATCTTCGTGTGTGCGGCGTTGGCCTTTATCCTGTTTAGGATTCCCCGCCTGACCGAACCGATGGTGTCATTGGTGTGTGACCAGATGTCTAAATCATCCACCTGACGTCCTTGGTTCGGGAAACGGACGATCAGTGTGATGTGCTTGCCCCGGAAAGCTCTGCACAACAAAGGAGACAAAGAGGTTTCAATGGAACATTTTATAATTATGCCAAGAAGCTGAACATAAAGTGAAAAAAAAAAAAAAACGTGTGTGTATTCTCAACATTTTCCAACCACAAAGCTAATAATAGACCATCACCGTGTAAAAGAGGAATAAAACGACAATTTAATGATTGTACCTTGACATAGGCAGTATAGTCCTCTCCTCATGGTAGTCGCTGTCGCATTCATTAATGTATTCCTTAAGCACAGTGAGAACCCGCACCATGCGGATGGCCTCCTGCCGAGCACAGTTAATGCTGTCTTTGTCTCCATCTAACACACACAGGGTGTCATAGGACGCCTTCAGACGATCGAAACAAGACTGGATGAAATCTTCATGAATCTCAACCTGAAGAGAGAGGCAATGGGAGTGGGGATGGGGGGAATAAATAATAAATACCCGACTACCAAACATTATGAGCTCTAAATGCTTATTTGCACATAGTATGAAGAAGTTGTTTCCATACCTGGTTGACTTGCAGTTTTGGTCCGAGATTGGTGTAGATTTCTTTCAGCAGGTCTATGGCTCGGCTTGCTATGTCGTCACTTCCTTGAATCACCACCTGGATGAGAAGAGGGAAGGAGGAAATTAAGTCAAGCAGAATCTGTTAATAAATCTTTGCCTGGAATAAGCAGATGTGCAACTGACTAAGAGTGAAGAGATTTCACGACTCAGCAGGTTACAATACTAAACATGGCAATATTTGTTGAAGCGGGATCTGTGTCAAACTGTAATCCAGTCTGTCAGGATGATTTTGGTGAATTAAGCGCAAGCTATTATGAGTCTCAAATATGAAAGTAATTGCTTTAAGTTGATGCCCCATATCCTTGTAATAAACTTTTATTTATAAGGAAATAATGCAGCTGCTCTTTAGTTGAAAGAGTTGATTGCTACCGACTGGTAATAGGGCCGGCTGTCAACACTTGGCACTGAATAAACCTCAACCACCTGGAAGTTGTTTGTGTGGAAGCATTATGGGTACTTGGTAGGGGAAAAAAAAAAAAAAAAACCTACAGTGACAAGATACAAGCACTGTAAACACTGAGAATACTAAGACTAGCAAACAAATCGCTGATAATGCCGAAGTTAGCATTTATTTTGTAGTCACCACACCAAAAGGCTGTTTGTCAGTCTTTAAAACATTTTTTACATTTTTGAAATATTTATTCAGATTTTTAAATGATTGCTTTTTGGCATTTGGACAACCAATGACAGACAAGCAAGAAACCTGCAATTTGTGGGTCACACAAACCTGTACTGAAATAATTGTACCGATTGCAGATACTTATATATATATATATATATATATATATATTTATTTTTATTTTTTTTAAATACTCCACACAAAAAAAGATTCCTGATCTGCCTAAAACAAAATGTAAAACAAATCCTGTCTTATTCCCTCTTTGTGAAACCAATATCATTAAAGCATCATCTCATGACCTGGAAACGTCCCGACGCTTCTACTCAACAGTAAAAAATAAACTGTGACAGACTCAAATGACTGTGCACTGTGAGAAAAATCCTGCAGCACAGCGTGAAGCAAACAATGCTGCGGTATGCAGCCTCTGAATGTTGAAGGGCCATCTTCCGGTGATAGATCACCTACAGTCTTCTTTTCTTCAGAATTCACTTTACTCGAGTTTAAATCTTAATCATGTGAATTTCGTATTGTAGATCGTCACTCCTATAACTATTGAGTTTCTCTGGAAACTCAATAGTTACAAGAATCTACTATTTCCATAGTAAACCTTGAATACCTTTCAGCTAATTAGACAGCTTCTATGCTTTAAAACAAGAAAATAAAAGTGAACTGAAACCATTTCTGAGTCAGCTGAGCATCTCCCAAGTTCACATCTGTTCAAAGTTTCGGAAATTTATCAAACCAGACATTTTACATTAACTTTAGGGACAGAAGTGATGCCCAAGGTGATCTGACATTGACACAACTGTAATATAAATCAGTTATTTGATAGAAATAAATGCGGAAACATTCATCTGTAATTGCTGCAGCTACTCTCCTCACCCTCCACAGGTAGTCCAAGCCGATTAGTTCCAGGTCGTCCATCATGTAGGCCCTGCGTTTCGCTACCAGCTTGCCCTCCCTGCAGTTGACGGCCTTGAAGAACCTCTCGAAGCACTTCATGCCGTTCTCTGTTAGAAGAGACGGATCCAACTGTAGCACATTGTTCTCAAAGAAGTCCTTGTTGATGTCGGGGTCTAGGTCTGGCTCGTCCCCCATCAGCTTTGAGTACCTTTTAAATAGAAATAAACAACAGCAGTCAGAGAGAGAGAGAGAGAGAAAAAAGCCCAGGATTGACAAATGTAGCAAAAGCCAAAAGCGAGGAGGTCTGAGTAAAGCTGTACCATTTGAAGCAGGCCTCACGGTCGCACAGAAACACAGCGTTCTCAGCCAGACACTTCCAGATCTGTTTCGCTTGAGGTGCACACAGCCACAGCTGGCCGTCTTTTAATAGGAACCTGGAAAGAAGAAACAAAAGCTGTAGTGGGGCAACAATTCCCTGAAGGCTGAAGTCAACATCAACTTTTTGACGGAAGAAAACAGTCCTTGATTAGACACATTGGTTGCAGAATCAATTTTGTAACAAACCTTTGGCAACCAACTATGCCTAATTTTAGCAATTTGCATAACATTTTTAGATTACGCACGTTAGGCCAATTTTTAAGCGGATAAAATAAATTTTTAGGCGTAGGAAAGGAAAGGACGCACCTCAGAAAGTTGAGCCGCTCCTGTACTTCTTGGACGTGACTGTAGCGGCTTCCCGGTCTGACTGTTTGAGGGTCAAATTCTGCTTGCTCTTCTGAAAAAGCGCACACACACAACAAATCAGACTGCACACCATACACCCTATAACAGGGATGTCCAAACTTTTTGTTACACGGGCCAAGACATCCAGTTTTAAAAAAATTGCTTATGTCTCAATTGAAAAAAATAAATAGAACATTTGGCCAATTCTGGGCAATAAAAACAGGGTTTAGGTCATTTTTTCTTTAAAAATGTTTCTTGTATTTAGCCAAGTTTAGTAGATTTGAGCGCAGAACAAGTCAAATACACATCAACCACAATGACTTTTAAGAAGCCATGGAATAGACGTGGACCTTACACAAGCAAGCAAAAAGACTGGCTACTTAAAGATGAATACTTTGTATTTTCTAGTGCCAAAAGATTTTTAAAGTCTGTAATGATCTTTTGCCCCCAATTTAAAAATAAAAAAAAAAAGTCTTAATTTAAATTTTGTCCTATGGGATCGGTTTTCCCCAACTACAAAATCGAAGTCTTTAGCTACCTTTGGACAGCTGCCTCATTGTCTCCATGTAGGCTGAGAGATTCTCAGCCACCAGGGTGACCAGAGCGTGGTTGTGCTGCAGCTGGTTGATCAGGTCGTGGCGGTAAAACACATGAGGGCTTCTCTGCGTTTGACTGAAATGGAATAGGAAGAGGAGGAGCGTTTGATGTATAGAGACAAACAAAAGGAGGAAAAGGCAGAAAGCATGGAGAAACAGTAGAATTGAGTTTAAAAACTTTACGTGTGACCTGATTAATAAAAACGCCGTACCTTGATTTCTCATTTGGTACAGTGTGTAATAACAAGAAAATATCTTTTGGGAGATGTTTGTGTATATTTTGTGTGTTTAACCAGAAGAGCGGTTGCATCGGTAAAGGAAATTTCTTGCCTCATATCCACATAAACGAGCCTGTAATTCAGGCAGTTGTCACATTGTTTCTAAAATATAATCAGAATCTAAACTTGTGAAAGTACCCCCCCCCCCCCAAGTTATAATTCAATTGTGCAAACTGTTGTGCAGTTTTTCAGGCATTCACACAGTGACTTCAGCTCTATAAATAAAACCGTTGACGCAAATAATGCAAAAAGAGAGATATTTCAGGAAAGTGAAAACATGGATCCAAGGCATGAAATTTCCCCGATACGCTGCATTGAATGATTTGAAATGAAAGGAACTGGCCGGAGGAATAGTAGGGCTTCATCTCAAAGGACTTTTTAATAAACATCAGAAAACTGCGTCGACTACCAACTGTATGAACTACAGCTCGCACTTGATTATGACAAAACCGAGCTCAAAGGTTCACTAAACTGTAAACCTTTGCTGCCAGCTAATCTAATGCACACATGAATTGGTTTCTTTGACTTAATAATCACATTTTCCATTTAAACATGCCATCACACCTGGTCCTTCAAGTCACTGATGCTTTTTTCAAGTCACTGATACTTTTAGAACAGAACTGATAAGAAATTTTGGGGACTTCCCCTTAATAAAAACATATCACTTGTTTCGGTGTTTATTTTAAGACACAAACACCTCCACTGGGAAATTACAGACTGCATGATTTCGTGAGAAAGCACTCAAAAAAAAGAAAAAAAAAAAAAAACGCACCTTACCCTGACCAACAACTTCAAAAAACCTTAGGTATAAGTTAAAAAAAAAAAAAAAAAATAGGTGGAGTTATGTCTCTTAAGTTATAAGTCATCCAACTTTTTGAGTTTTTGATTAACTCCAATTTCAACCCATAAATGTATAAATAGTCATTTGAGATGGAAACCCAGAAAAGAACTGTTTAAGCTGATTTGTGGCAAAGAGTTACGTTTGATGTAGTTTACGTTGTAAACTTCTCAAAGAGAAAGTGAGGCTTGACGCAAAAAAAAAGAAACAGAGAGAACCCTAGAATTGGCATAAAAACTTACCTCACTAAGTTCGTTTGTATGTTAATTGGCATTTTCTTTCTGGAAAAACAACAGGCATGTCTGCTACATAGTTTCTACAGTGACTAAAATAGTGTTTTAGTACTTCAAAAACAATTAGACTGATGCACATTATTAGCTAACGTTCAACTTTATGATGATTATTTAATTACTTCAGCCCTTTTGGACCACCACTGCTCACAAAAAAAGCTTCAACAACACAAGTAAAAGACAGAAAGCCGATTAATGTTTAATTCTGTGTAACAAACTTAATCCCTGGCATAGTGGGCTACTACTCAAGATAATGTTGGAAGAATTCAATCTAATTGCCAGAAATTTAGCAATCAAAAGCTGTGAAGCCTTTCATTATTTATAAAAATTAAATGCAGTCAGAATCTGACATTTTACTAAGAAAAAAAAAAATGTAGAGCTACTTTCATCAGAAACGAGCCCAAAACTGAGGTGTCTCAGCAATCTTACATAAGTCATAAAAACCAATAATGTGAACGTTTGTTTTTGCCTGTTGCATTTCGTGAAAATTGAAAGCATCATTTTCTGTACATAAAAAAAATTTTAGAAAAACAAAATAATAGAAATCTATTCCAATTTTACCTCAGGTTCTGAGGAGCTTCTCCAAAGAGGCTGCAGATTTCCCTGATTTGCTTCAAGGCAGGGATAACCCACTTGTCATTGGTACGAAGCTCTTCTATGAAGCGATCAATCCACTGAATCTTTTGCGTGTCTCTGTCCTGTGGGTGAAAAAAAAAAAAAACGCATTCAATATTTAGCGCCTGTGTGAGCATCTACTTGTTAAGTTCACCGAAAAAAAAAAAAAAAAGTGAATGTTACCTGTGAGCAGCTGTAGTCCAATATCTTGATGTGAGCACTAAGAGCCTGATCCATGATGTCTACAGGAACGTCGTCGCTGTGCGCCAGGTTCCAGAGCAGGTTGAGGACCTTGTGGGCCATAACGCCGTCCTTATCGTCCTCGGCCAAGCGCCGGATTAACTCGAGCAGTTTTTCACGCTGCTTCTTGCTAGCATTGGTCCAGCTTGCCTGCAAAACAGGAGAGGAATAAGCGAAGGCAGAGCAGTAATCAAGACTTATCATATTTGATGATCTGCTATGAAGCAAAGCATTTAAATTTGACTAAGCTTAAAAAAAAAATAAAAAAAAAAGAGAGACCAAGCGCAATATTATTCTTACCTTGAAGCAGTCAAAAAGATGATCGAGCTGCTCGGGTGAGAAGTCCCACGCCAGCTTGGCCAAGAGATCATGGACGTTCTTCACAATAGCCTCATGCTTACCAGCCTGCACATCGACATAAGCAATACAGAAATATTGTAGACATTATCTCATCTGCCTCAACTGACCCAAAATTGTTGCAATTCAAATGTTAGACTTTAGTAGTGGAGCAGAAATAATCTGCTTGAAATTATCATTCTTTTTAAACATTAATTGCCAACATTAGCTTACAGTTTAATATTTAGGTGCACTTGTAAAATCAACAAACCTGAAAATCTATTTCATTCTCAATCTGACAGCATCTACAGAAAAATTGTAACTAAAACCTACTCCATTACTGCCATTATCTGCATAGCAAATTGCATAATTTAGATTAAAAAAAAAAAAGAAAAGTCTGAAGCACAAAGAAATTTGTTGGTGGCTGCAATTGGAAATGACTAAATCTCATCTTTTTTTCCAATCTGTGAAAGCACCATGCCTGAGCACCGGCAGCTTGTGGTGAAGAATGGTCTCTGGTGAGGACAATGTTGCTGACAGAAGAAGATAAAAGTCGGCCTGCTTCAGAATTACTGGGGAGCTTAAAATGCAGCCAGAGAAAGAACAAATGATGGAAGGTATAGGATGCTTTCTTGCTGCAGAGATTGCAACACTTTCAGCAATTAATAGCAGCGCAGACCTGAGCAAAACAAAGTTGCCATGTTTCATCTTTTTGAGCTTTCAACGTAACTTTTGTAGAACAAGCTGGATGTGGAAATGTCAGAGTTAAAGAGAAGGTCTACATTCTTCAGAATACTAACAAGAAGATTGATGTCTTAAAGTGCTAGCCACACTTATCTTTAGAAAGTTAGCTTAAAATGTTAACCGTGCAATTTAGTCCCTGTGTTAAAGCAACTCTTCTATTAAACAGAATGTAAAGCTACCTCAGCTTCCATTATAATAATGAATTCCCACTTTCAACAGGAAGACTGGAGGAAAGCGTTTTAAATGTTTTTTTGTAGTTTCCTCTATTGTAGAATAGCCTTATTAAACATGATCTGTATAATAAACAGAAAACTGAAACATGCTTAGCGGAGGCGCACCTGTGCAGCCCAGATGTTGTCCAAGTCCTGCATGGTAAGAGCTTTCTCTTTTATAACAAAGCGAAGGATCTTCTCCAGCTTCTCGACATACTGCGGCTGATGCAAACTGTCCCTCAGCACAATGGAAAGGATGTGGTTTTGCTGGATCCATTCCTGATGCGGGAAGAGCAGAATTAATTTTACAGACGCGAAATCCACGGAATGACGGCCTCGAATGTAGTGCTTCTGAAGCCTGCGCTTACCGCCATGCGCTCTGCGGTCAGCCACTCCTCCTCCTCAGGGTTATGCCGATGAGTGTAGTAGGAGACGCTGGAGATCACCTTGTTAACTTCGTTTAGTGCATTCATTTTGCCGTTAAAAGAAGAAATTTGTAATAACCTGTTGAAAGAAGCAACATCCAATTCCCGTGTGATCATTCTGTGGATGTACGGCGGAAACAGTCGAGCTTTCAAGAGACTCAAATACCCACCTAAGAATCATTTTTAACCTAAAAATCTCTAAATTCTTCACCGTCTCCTCCTGCCCTGGTACACGAGAAGCCAGATTCTTCAGAGACTTGATTATCATCGACAGTGCGTCGTTTTTGGCTTCATTCTTGGCCTCTTTCTTGAGCTCCTCGTCTGTGAGGTTCTCTAGAAACTGGGGAACCATCTCGATGACTGGAAGGAAGTACTTCTTTACTGTGTGCAATGTGAGGAACTCATAACACTGGCCAAAAGGCCTGCAACACAAAACGGGACATCAAGTCACACCAAAAATGTACACTTGAAAATGTTTTTGATGAAATAACGGCGGCGTTGCTGATTCTCACTTGATAAGTGCAGCAATGATCTGGACGTTCAGTGCTTGGCCGCTCACGAAGCGGTCGTGCAAAATTTGAAACCCGTTTAACGTGCCAAATTTGTTTATTAAATCAACCAGCCAGCCCTGTGGACAGAAAACACACCGTTAATCTTAAAGGTTGCTTTATCCAGAGTCATTATTCTGCAATTTGAGACCCAATTAGGAGTTTATGATGAACAACTTCCTCTAATTATTTCACTTATGTTTCCAGTTGATCCAAACTGGAAAAAAAAAGCATCCAAGAAAAATTTGCTGTTTTAATCTCGCAAGATTTTTTTTTTTTAATAATCTGATTAAAAACAACTGTATAGAGACTATCAGCATCATAGGCAGAGCTCAGCATAGTGATGGGCTCTGTGCCAATAGAGGCAGACAGGCGAGCAGTGCTGCAGTGCTGTTCACGATGACCCTGAGCCCACGCTACATTCATCCACCTTTCACTGGAGAATTTCTACTCCCTGATGTTTCTAAATTCTTTTACAGCGTTACAAGAATTAGTCCAAGATTAGGTTCAAGGTCTTGCAGTGGGAGTGTTGTTTTTATTTACTTAGATAAACATAGAATTTTTTTTTTCATATATTTTTAATGAGGGCTCTTAGTCATGCCATTTACAAGTTCAGACTCAGAAAGCTAAAGTTGACCTAATTACCCAGCTGAAAAGGAAAACGGCTACATTTCTGGATGATTCTTTAAAAAAAAAATAAAAATAAAAAAAGGGAGGTTTTAAATTTTTAAGAAACACAAAGCAATATTTGGACAAATATGGCTTTTTAAATTTTTTTTTTTTTTTATTCAAAAGTTATCGAATTTCACCTTGGGAGATCTCGGGTCAGGCGGACGAGCGTAGAGCTCGTCGTCGGCCAGCTGCGCTCCGGCGGGGACGGTCTCAGAAGGCCGTGTGCCGTTGTAAATGTGGAACTTGCAGTGGGGATTGAGGGCCATGGCCAGCAACTCCAGTAGCGGGAACCAATCCTGAGACAGCTTGGCCACACACAACTCCACCAATCGGTGTGTGTTATTAATAATACACCTCTGAGAGACAGAAACCGGGAAAGAAATTGAACGTTAAGATGGACAGTGTTAGAATGAATTGAACATAACGCGCATGTTATGTGCGTTATGTTCAATTTGTCCTCTTTATTGAACACGTTTTGTTATGAAAACATGGAATGCAACAACCTCGATTCAACAAGAGCCAGGATGTATGCCAATAGTCATTAAAATGCCAATACGCTGTTCCTTTTTACATTGATGATTAATTAATGTGTGTGAAGAAAGCAGATATTGACCTTTAATATTTTACTAAAATTCCAAACGGTTTTTACCCTATTTTAGTCATGGAGGTACTGCACAAGCAACAAGAAACGTGGTAAAAAAAAATACAAATACAAATTAAGAGCCAACATGCGTTCAAATAAAAAGTCAACATTGTTTTGACCAAAGTCGAAAGCAAAAAAAACAGAAACCATTTCCCCCAAAGTTCCTTGAGGTTCCAGAAATCAATCTCCCCAAAACAAAAGCCAACCTCGCCTATTTCTAGCAATAACATTATTGATCGCTCCTCGTTCTGCCGTTTTTCCCCCCTTAGATCTTCAACAACTGAACATAAAACTTGATTTTGGGGACTTGTTTTCAAACGTAAAAAAAAAGATTAACGCAGATTTGTTTAAAGATAGAGCCCCAATAAACACTCACATGTATCTCAAACTTCCAGCCGCTGACTGCCTCGTCTGTCAGGATTTTTGTGAAGGAAATGGTTAGACCGTCCCGGAAAAACCTCTGACATGCCTCACATTTCACATCCAGTCCTGTGAGGAGAAAACAAGAAGAGACAACTCACAACATTTACATCAAGTCTTAAAATTTTGCCTATGAAACATTCAGCTTAAACAGATGTCAGGGTACAAAGGTCTTCAGGAAGTTTTGTGCAGATGTTGGCAAATGATGTGTTTTTAATAAAGACAAATGTGTTAATGCAAATAAGAAAAGGGTCATGAACCAAATGTGCTTATTAGGGAACTCGTTCTTATTCTGTACATACTTTTCTAATCTTCCACAGAAAGCTTTCAGTGTAAGAGATGAGTAAAAACTGCTTCTTCATTATCTGCACGAAAACCTTTCCATACTAAAGAAAAGCCAGTGGCACTTCAGCAGCATAAAGAAGCCGTGTCAAGGCTGATCCAACAGTGAGTTACTGTAAACTCGCCTCTTCTTTTATTCCAAGGAACAAGTTTTCCTATGTTTTTTTTTTATACGTTTGCTTTTGATTTAAACCTTTAAGTCATTTCAGCAAACTAAAAATGTTATCTTAATGAAACAAAGGCTGTAAATTCTTATTAAAACTGCCTTAAGAGGGGATACTTTTGAGTTCATTGAGTAACTTAATTAAAAATATTAAAATAAAGTTTGAGCAAATATGTCTAAACCCAAACTATTGAGCCTGTTGAATCGGAATGAAGATTTTGTTACTTTGTCTAACAGTTAAGATATGAGGGGAGAAAAATGATCTTTCTATATCATTAGTGATACAATTATGATGCCACAATATGCCCAAACTTTTTGTAAAATTTTTACGTGATAATGAGAGTGAATTCTACAAATTTACTACCTCATGAAAACAGAGAGACGTCACCTTGGCTTAGACTATTTTAGCAGTTAGTGAGATCCTCTCTTGGAAAACGCTGAGGAATGGGAATGTTGGGAATGTTTGCTCAGGCCACCTGAGATGCTGGATTTAATGCAAAAAGTAAGTGTTCAATTTGTCACTTTTTCCCCAAAAGGAGGTTCCTTGATGGTTGCTTTTGGGCACATATCACATTTTACTCACCTGATAAGTTACCAGGGGGATTAAGCTAAAAACCTCTTTAAAAAGAGGGACAGCATGAATACTGGAGATATTTGTGTCCTTGTAAGAGTTTGTTTGCCTCGAGAATATAGTTGACGTCAGACTTATTTGTTTATGTGCAATACTTCTAGAACTCCAATAGTTCTAATATACAAGGGAAAAAAAAAGTATAAATTTCCACATAAGGAGTTTGCCTTATGGTAAAAAAAAATATCTCTATCTTTACAGCCCGATTTAAAAACAGAGTCCTTAAAGAACATCAAACAAAATATAGGTCAAAGAACATTTATGAATGGATTTTTACGTCTGAGCCATCGAGTACAATTGATTTTTAATTAGCTATGATTTTCACAGGTTTCCACTATTTTCTACATGAAAACAGGTAAAGTATCATGGCTGGCCAACAACTTTGTGTATAAACACAAACTTGTAGCAGTTCTGCCAACATCATTTGTCTAACAAACATAGTAATAGAAAATATAGAAATATGAAAACAGTATAAAATCTTTACATTTTACTAAGAAATAAAATCTGTACCCTCTCTCATGTCGTAGGTTAATTTGAACAAAATGTCAGCTGGACGTTAATGCCACAAAGCATTGAGTAAAAGGAACATGCTGCACTTTCCTACCTTTTTTACTCAGGTCTATAGCAGCTTCCAAGAGGACTTCCAACTCTCCTTTTGGCAAAACTGGAACCACCCATCGAGGCCTGAGATATATTAAAGAAAGATAAATCAGCAGAAATACCAAAATAACCGTAAAACATGTATAACCACGCCATAAATATTGTTCAGCTGCATCCCAAGCTCCTTAAATGCCAAGTCATTGAAAAGTGTTTTCCCATCGAACGTGTGAACAACTTAAACGTCTTTAAAAGAAACCAGTAACACTAAATTTAATTTGGTATACATTGACATACATAAAAATATGTTAATTGCAAACTGAATTAAAAGCAACAAGGCATAAGATGACAGATATTTTAAATAACTTAATAGCAGTAAAACATTTTTCATTTGGAACAATGCAGAGCAGGACAGGGGTGGACCGACTCCACCAAACCAGAGCTGGCAGACGAGCAGATACCTGTTAATCATATCATCAAGCTTCGCCAAGTCAGTGTGAGGAAAAGCAGGCTCTTCCTCTTCCAGCTGAGGGGGGCCTTCGCCCTGGCCCTGCTCATCTGGTGGGCTCACGGGGGAGTTCTCGTTTGATGAATTAGGAGATGAAGTCTGGAGATAAACAAATACGCGAGAATAAATTTGAAGAAGCTTTTAAATGCAGGTGGGACTGCAGTGGAAGACAAACACTCAAAAGAATAGTTCATGTAGCAAAGATGGCAGCTACAGTATCAAAAATTGCAATTATGCCATCAGTTGCAATACATCCAGATTTTCGTCTCCTCCTCCTTTTCTAATTAGCAACCTTGGTGCTGGAAGATGTGTCAAGTGTGGGCAACTACTGCAGTAAAACTCAATCCAACAGTGCAAGGCCACAGGATTGATTAAATTCAAAAGTGCTGGAATCACTTCCAACCAAAACATCATGGCTCAACTTTCAGGCTGATTTCTCTATGAATCGGTTTTTATATCAGTTAAATGGCTTAAATGATTAAACCTGAAAGTCTTAATCTCAAGATATGAACTAGGTAGCAGTAAGTTTATTCTAATTCAGGTCTGATATACAAGGAAAACACAAGATTTTTTCTTTCAACTGTGTAGCTGTTTGGTTAAATGATAAAAAAAAGTGAAAACCTGCCTGCAAAACTATTCTGTATTTTAAGATATATTTATTTATTTTGATCATTTTTAACTTTTCCATATAAAAGCCAAAAAAAATCATGCAATGCTGAAAAAAGAAGAAGATGAAACTACTACAAAAATAGATATTTAAATTTCTGTCGATGGCAAGCGCCCAAAGTGTGCACTGAAAAAAGTGTAGGTGGAAGCATGAGCTTTTTATACCTTCACTTTTTAACAGTATTATCAAAATCAAAACAGAATCTTTCCTGCATATTTTCCTAAAATATACAGGAAAAGAAATTACAGCTCAGGCTGTAGACAACGTTTTAACAATCATAATCAAGCCTTATTGTATGTGTTTAGCAAATGAGTTTTACACATCCTTTTCAAAATTTGAAGTTTTAACGCTTCACAACAATTATTCCACACCTGAAGCCCTCTATTCTAAAGTACAATTATTTTTAATGTTCGTCATGACCTTTACACGAATCATTCTCTCTTAATTTATTTCCTTAATTTCAAACTACTGGTCGTTATGTTTTACTAACACACATTTCGTCCTTCTGGCTTTATCATACGATTATAAACTTTTCTGTTGTACGCACCTGCACAAAAATAAAAAGTGCATCCAGATCCTATAGAGCTGTGAGCCAGTAAAAGACAGGTCCTATACAGGCTTTGTGGTACGGTTTCTATTGTTCTGGTGAGTCGCTGAACAAACACACAGGTACAAAGACACGGGTGTTTTTTCCTAAAATAAGCCTTTCTAACAATACTTGTCAATTCATCATACCTTTAGTGTTCGCAAAACACAGCGACGCTCACTTATCCCCGCTGACGCGCAACAACAACAACAAAAAAACAACGCAGGGATAATGCGTTCAAGGTGGAAGCGTATTAATTAGGCATGTGGGAGAATCCCAGGGTCGTCAAACTTAAATGATCTGATGAAACATCTCATAAAGAAGCAAGGGCGAAGGGATTTTCCTTTTCTTTTATATCTACATGATAATGAGAAGCTGCGCATTGAGAGGAAAAGAACGATACGCATTGTTGAGTGGGATCCATATCTGAGAAATATAAAATGTGGGGGAGTACGGTTAAGGATCCTTCTGCTTGGCTGACCTACATAGGCAGCTTGCCTCTCACATCTCATCTCTAACCACCACAGGCCTGCATGTGCACGCACACACACACACACGCGCGCACACACACACCCTTTAACCATCACTCTGGAGTCTCTATTCATTCATTGCCTCCCTTTTACTCTCTCACTCTTTTCCGTTCTCATCTCCCCCACCCTTTAGGTCTCAACTGGCAGCTTTGTGTTGCTAGGTGGGAGCAAAACTGCTTTAAAGTGAAAAAAATTAAATTAAATTAAAAAAATAAATAAATAAACTACTTTGCTAGACTGAAAATGACACATAAATATTGACATATGAAGTTTGAGCTTTACCGACCTGGTTCTGTGGCAGTGGGGGTTGGCTCTGAGCATCAGGTGCCTGGCCCTGGCCCTGACTGTCGTTGCCCCCCACCGGAGAGCCACGCGTGGTGGCCGTCATGCTCGCCACAGGGCAGATCTTGGCAATCTTGGCCTCTTAGGGAGCGCTGGCCAGGAGGGAAATCACAGCCACCTCAGCTGTACAGCGGAGGGAAGAGAGCCCGAACACACGAGAGAGGGTCGCAAGCACCTGGAGATCTGGGTGTACCGCTGAGACCATTGCATAACCTGGTGAACGGAAGAGGACCAAAGGTCAAGATCCTGGCAGCCCAAAGTAAAGAGATTTTCTTGTGCTTTTATCAAAGGGAAACAAAAGAAACCCAACTGTAGTCGGGTGCAATGTCTTTATCTCTCATCTGTGGTTGAAGGATATGACTGACACAATCTTTACTTTGATCACAGGTTCGCCGAGTAAAAATATCACTTTTAATGAAAAACACAACAGAGCATTTCATCTCCAAGTGATGTTTTGTCAACTTGTATAGGTACTAGTTGACAAAGTGCAGGAAGTTAAAACTGAGCAGATCTTCATCACATTTTATAGCAGATTGTTCGCATATTCAAAACCTTTACGACATAACATTACCTTATCGCCGACCTCTGCTAGTGAAAAACTAAGACTGGGTAGAGAGGTCATGACTAAAGGTCAATGATGTGACTGAAGACATGTCCACAATCCTTCAATCATAATACATGTTTTGTTTTTTTTTCCTCAGTTTTCTTGTTATTTTTAGATAAACCCAAAGTGCTTCTGCGGACCCTTATAATCTCATAGATTGAACACCCTTAATTTCATTTTTGTAGCAGCGAGTTTGAATGAAAGTTGGATGAAAAACATAAATGATATCCATTCAGATTCCAAGAGGTTCTTGTTGGTAACGGGTGTCAAGAACATTGTTGTTATGCAGTTGACATATTTCTTTGCAAAGTCGATGCATCTTTCGTCTTGAATTTTTCACAGGTCCTTTGATACCGCACCAGAAAACTTTGCATAACACCTGAATTTATGCTCTTTATAGAAAAATAACTGGACAAAACCAAACTTATAAGATATCTAGTATATCGTTAATGTTTTTTCTTGCATTTCAGCTTTCTACTAAAACATGCATGTTAGAATAATCAATTATTCTGTACTACACACAAAAAAAAAATTCATTCAAGGATAGACACCCTGAAACACTTCATTTCATGCAATAAGACATACTAAAACATGTCTGATGAGAGCAACTTCATTTCATGTTGTCTTCAATCTGAAATGTGGAAAGAATTCAAAATAATTCCACATAATTGCACATCAGGAAACAAGAGCCGAGGAAATAAATGAAAGTAATACTGAAAGAGTCAAAACTCGCTGCAAAACTTTCAGATGTAACACACAACCACAGGATACAAACAAACATTCTTAGAAAAGTATACACTTATTTATTTATTTTTTTAACGAGTTTGCAACCTCACACATTACCATGATCTGGGTTAAACATTGTGAATACTTAAGGTTTTGAACAGGATTTAATTTCTTTCTGTGTGAAAGGACAGAGTCGGAGATAATCTGTGTACTGTTACTGACCAACAGCTGTCATTTACATGTGCTGACTGAAGTGAGTACTGAAACCTTTGAATATTGCTAAAGTGAAACATAGCATGAAAGAACACAAACCCCACAGGCTTCATACCAAATATTTCCCTGCTGCATAGGATGACTGTGCACACACACTCCGGGGATGTTTACAGCAGATCAGTTGTCCAATCAAACACACACACACACACACAAGATTCAGCAGGGTTGTGCTTGGCAATATCTTTCCAGTTCATCTATCCAGGCAACTGACTTGCAAAGTTTAAAAAAAAATCAACTAAATCATGTAAAAAAAAAAAGGGAAATAATTTACCTTTCACGCTTGAAAACCTGGTAACAAATTCTGTTTTTTAACTTCCTTTTGACTACCTCACTCAACTCTACCACGATACAGTCTTTATGAGGAGGAAGGACAGTACTGAAATATTCATCAGTTTTAAGTTAATTAATCTAATACCAACAAAGACCCAATACGACAGAGTGTCATTATTTCCATTCATCACACAGCCTCTGCTCAGCTGAACATTCTGCCCAGGAATACCAAGAGTTTATCAGATCAACTCACGAATGCAAAAACAGAAAAGACAGCGAAATCAGTATGAAGCTGCTGACACGCATTAAATACTAACAAGTAAACAAACTCAAAACTTATATAAAAAAAAAGCTAGGAAAATATAACTGTTGAACCTCTCGCCTTTTATTAACAAGAGTTATATTGTACCTATTGAAACATTATTTTCTAGTGCTTATGTAAAATTAGAATGATTACTATCCAGGTGGAAAACGTCCTTTGCTTCAGCACCTTCAATGCTAGTTGAGTGTACTGTAGAGACAGAGAGGATCTCCCCCACTTTGGAGAGCCTCAAGGCAAAATCTGGAGAGTTTCTATGTATTTTTTAAAAGTGATTAGTATTTAACTACCTGCTCAAGTGAGCAAGAGTTGATTTTATGACACAAAGAAAACACGGTTTGTGTTTAATTCCTTATAAAAGTAAACCAAAGAACAGAAATAAGTTTGATTAACAGCTACAACAAGGATATTTTGTGCCCAATGCAATTAATGACCCGATCAGCTTTCTGCCATTTCAAACATATCTCTCCTACTTGTTGCAAATGTTTTTACCGACATTTTAAAATAATGTAACAAAAGATTTCCAAATGTGTCGAAAATATTATAGAAGCTATGTCAGAGTGGGTGACTTCAAAAAGCTACTTGCTGATCTGCGGCGTTGTGCGAGTTGGTGTATAGATCTCAATACAGTTCGGTATTCTTCTATATCAAACACAAAGGGGTACAGGTAATACTTAAATGTTATACAGTGCATTATTTAACTATACAAGTGTCTCTAAAAACTAGATAGTTGTCAACTTATAGTCTAAGTTAAGGAAATGCAGTCAGATTCAATAAATAGCTACTGGCAAAAGATTACTAGAAAGATTTATTGTGGTTTGATTCGAAGCCTCATATTTTAGAAAAGTCAACTAGTATATATTGGATCTGAACCAAAATAAATAGAGGAAGAGTGTAACAAAAGGTCTTCCAAAATTAATACAAAAATAGGTTGAGTTGCATGGAAGATCGGGACATTTCTATATTTATCTCAACCAGTCAGTAAAATACTCATCCACAAAGAAACTGACTGATTAAAAAAATATAAGGACATGAGAACTAAATATTATGTTTACAGGTACGAAACTGAGGTAGTTAGGGACCAAACGGCAGCAATTGATATGAAATGAGGATAAGAACTGGTGAAGGGCCGAATTGTCCAGATGCTAATAAACGTCAACACAAACAAAGCAGTTTGTCATCCTTGCTTCCAGTTCAGTGCACACGATTGGATCAACGGATATTTTTTTTCGAGCTTCAAAAAGTGCTCCTATACTCCTGTATGACTGCAAAGCTTTATGGAAATGCTTACGTTGTGCATTTCCAAATAAAAATAATGCAAGCATAAAAATTAATGAGACCAGAGGACACATATGGACAGATGTGATGCCCAATTCTGTACACCTACTACATATAAAATCAAACACTGTTTGATTTTATTGTCTTTTATATATGTTTTTCTTACTTGTTACAGGGGTAGGTAATGAATATTACAGTTCAAAAATAAACCTCTAACCTCAAAAAAAAAAAAAAAAAAAAGTCATTTTTGAAACAGGATAAAACCTGTTATTTATGCAACGCATACATACATTCTGAAGAATTTAGGTCATAAGACAAGGTGCAACGCCGGCTTTTAAATATTAGCACTCAAGTTATTTCCAGGCATCTTGTTGGATAAATCGGTCGAATAAAATTAGCATGTTTCTCGTCGAGTTTCTTCAAAACTAAGCGATCGAAAAGTCTGACAAGTACGAGGGAACATTACGTAATTAGTGCAACGACCAAGCATTGACACCTGGTAGTTTTTGGTTGTTCACGCCGGTTCCTGTGGTTCGGTTTGGCTGGAAGGCGATCCGCCCAGACAGCAGAGCTTTGAGGCGGAGAAGGCCTTACCGTCCAAAGCCCACTGCGCTGTCACATATTCAGGCCTCGGCGTCCGTTTGGGCCTTGACGAAACACTCGCTCTGCAAATATGTGCTTCAAAAACGGACGATCCTAAACACACACGAAAGCTGCTTCAAAAATGAAATTTCTGATTACAAACAATCACTTGTCACACCGTTCTTGCTGACTAACTATGTAACGAGATCGCCATTTGCAATGAGCGACGGCCGTGCTAACAGGAGCCAATCTAGACAGTTAATGTTAGCCAACTGTTAGCTAGCGAGTAAACATATTTGAATAAAAATAACTTGGCAGATTATTGACATGACTATATATGCTGGGATTCAAGCATTAAAACGTAGTTGACTTATCGCCAGTCTGCAAACATTTCAACATTATGAATAAGTTAGCTAGCTATCTTTGCAAAGGATGACAGGGGAGGCGTCTATTTCCTGAAATCCAACAGTGTTCTGATACGTATTCCTAAAGTTGGAACAAGGGTAAAACATTCAAAAATGTAACATACTGTAGGGTTTGGAGGTAATCGATGTAAATAGTAGCATTTCTTTCAGAAAGCAATCGCGAAGTGCATTATTTAAACAAAAATTGGTTGCATGTTCATGCCGCTAACTTGTAAACACGGGACGTTTAAAGGAAATGTTTCTTATCAGAATGTAGACAGTATCGAGGTCCTTTTGCGGGTAGCTAACGTTAGCTTTAACTCAGTGAATTTAGAGACATATTCTTATGGCCGTAAATTAAATTCTATTTACGTTGACACATTCAGTAATTTGGTAGCTACCAGAGAAAGCAATGCCAGCAATTGAGAAATACAAGTATCGCTAAATGCAGCAACATTACCTTGCACACAGCACCAGCTGACGCTAACAGTAGCTGGCTAACAATCAGCAGTCAACATACTGTGCTAAACAGCTAACAACTCACCAGGAATTTGATACGACTTCCCCTCTATTCACGGGATACGTCCAGTCTCCAGCGATTGTGTCGTCGTATATTACATAAACGCGGCCTATATCAGTGGCAGTTTCGCAGGGTACCAAACCTGTTACTAGAAAAATCTAATTCCTACGTTTTTTCCTCCGCTTCTGGGTGTTTTTCCTGCGTCACCGGCGCGGTAACAGCCCCCTAACTCTATCTAGTCCGGTTTCTGGGGCTTGTCACCTCGGTCCCAGCAGTCACTCACAACTTGAATCAGCTCAACATGGCGGAAGCGCAGTCCGACACAAACGCTTCTTAGTAAAACAGGCCAGACTGCTGTGTGAACTCCAACACTCCGGCAATGTCTATGAGCTGGTTTGCATCACAACCCCGACTAGCTCTGCTTAACACAACACCCGCTGAATGGAAGAGCATAAAACCCCACACAATTCCGATAAGAGACTCCAGTTCCAGTAATTAAATCCATTCCTGATTTTGACTGAAATGAGGCAGAAACAAATGAACAGCTGTGGCACTTCACTATAACGCCTCCTATCGGACGGGGTGGCCATACAAGAAAGCGACATTTTTTTATTTCCTTTTAAGAATATAAAACCATCAAGTAGCACCATATATGAAGTGTATAATGTGGCATGGCACAATAAATGAAATAAAAATACTAAACGATTATATTTACCATGGTTATAATTAAATAAAACATAATGGAATTTAATAAGTAAGCGTATTCCTACATTTTTACAGGTGTCAATAATTTTGAAATAGAAAGTTAAATATTTAAGTTCACTGCTTAAAATCTAAACCTCAAAACATTGGAATTATGTACATGTATTCCATATATGCATAGTCCACGGTTCTCTTGTAGCTTTGCACAAAGGGTGCACTGATTGCACTTTTTTTCAGCGACTGCAACTGATTTCACGCTTTTAAACATTGACTTTTGAGTTATTGAGGCTTTTATTTGAAAAGGTATAAACATGATGGGAGCAAAGAGTGAATAGAAAGATATATGTAGCAAATGATTCAACCAGGAGATGAACAGTTGCGTTAAGGCCTAACAGTCCCTGATGCTCTTTCACTGTTATTGACACCTGTTATTATTAACGCCAGTACCGATATTGCTGAGTACTACATCAGTCAAGATTTTGGCTTGCAAAAATGATTTAACATTACCACGGTCATATTTTTCAACAAAATAAGGCCAGAATCCATCTAAAGTTTTGTTCAAATTCAATTCAAATTCAGAAATACGTCAATGACCCCATAGGGAAAATATATGTTGCTGTGACTCATTTAGTTAAAGCGTCATAAGTTATAAGTGTTAGGACTTCTATATAAATTAATTTGGGGCCAAGCTCTTGTTTATATTATTTATGCTTGATGGTGTATTTATTTTTTGTATTAGACTGTACACAATAAGAGCCACATCTGAATCAACCATCAAAATTCACAAGCATTTAACATGGACATAAAATGTTTTCCCAGCTCGGGAGTACATAACAGAAACAAATAACTTAGTTTTCATTTATTATGTTGATAAAATAGGTAAGTTTTCCTTTTTATATGTGAAGCTGTTGATTTTTTCAACCGGTATCATGATTATCACGGGGCTCCCAGGCTCTCAATATAACAATATATCTTCTTGAAGGTTGGTGAAATTATGTTTGTTTTATATATCATTTTGAAGCTATCCTTTAAGTTATCAAATTATGACATTCATACAGTATGTCGCTGAAAAGTGACCTTTTTTTTTTTTTTACAACACATAAGATTATAATTTGGAATAATAGATGTTCTAAGAGGAAATCAATCTTTTACAAAAACTGGATAGAAAAATTAAGTTGCTTCAGAGTTTATTTACTGGAAGACTAAGAGCATGTCCTTAATTATAATGATTTCAGTCTGAGGTTTTAACTGCACACTACTGGTTACACAAAACTTTACCTTTAGCTTTAACCAGCTGGTTAAAGTGATTTGATGTATGTTTAGTAGCACTTTTTATTCCTGCTTTATGTATTGATAACATTTATGTTTGGTCTGGGAATTTAATAGAAATGCAGTTTTCTCTTCCTCATTAGAGATTTCCCAAACTTGAAAAATTCCTGTTTCAAAAACATAACTAGAACTAGATATGGATAATTTCTTTTGCAACCTAAAATGAGAGAGATTCATTTTAAAACAATGAATAAAATGTGTCCCTTATTTTTGACTTTAAGGTTTTTTTTTTTTTATTGTTTTGCAAATTATTTTAATTTGTGTATTGGGTATTAATAAAGATATTGACACCTTATAGTAATCTGCAATAAAACCTGCCCACTACACTCGTCAATAAAGAGGAAAAAATAAATAAAACTCCTGTAAAACCGTCGTCTTGATAAAGGTGGTTTGGGATGAAACTTACATTTTTTTTCTCCTACATGCACACCTCACAACTTCAACACTATAGTTTATGTGAACTTGCAAACAAAACATATTTAAGTTATTATATTTAAAGTAGTACACTGTCACTTGTTTCTAGGGCAACAATTTCAGAAGCATAGCTTAAATGACAAACTACCACAAGCTGTCAAACAAAGTTGCAAACACTCAAACATCTTACCTGTAAGTCGGAGTAGTCTGAATTGTAAACATGATGTAAGCATTTTTTTCGCTGAAGGAAAGCCATCCAGTCTGGGTAAAAAATCCCCATAATCTGCAGAATATTATTGAGTCTCGCTCTTTAAAAAGTCCTGTCTGGGTTTTCTGTCTCTCCAACTTGTATGCTAATTATCCCCTATATCAAAGATGGCGGCCAAGCAGCATTGAAAATCTTCTCCGTAATGACTTACTAAATTACGCATTAGCTGACTTTTTGTTGTTTACAGAAGTGACTAAGTCATTGCAGCGCTGCTCTTCTCATAGAAGAAATGGTGTGAGAATACGAGGAAAGTGTCTTTTGAGGAGGAGCGGGCCACTACTAGCCGAGAGTTTCCCGTTGTCTGGCTGTTTGCGCAGCGGAGCAGCTAACTAGCCTGTACCGTCAATTTTTAAAATGGCTCCGGTGCAGATTGGGTCAGATGGGCCGCTCGTCCCGCTCGGAGGTCCCGTTGTCTCGGGTCCACAGCCACCACCTCCCGGGACTCCAGCTACACAGGGCGTCAAACTAAGCCTGCTTATTGAATTTCTTCTCCAGCGGACTTACCATGAAATTACCCTGCTGGCTGAGCTGTAAGTAACAGTTAGCTTAGCAGGCCCACAGGCGGGCTAATCGGCTAACGCTTGTAAACTTAAGAGAACTTTAGAGCTGTAAAATAAACTCCTGTTGTTTTATTACGCTCAAACAATCACTATGACCATCATACTAATTTGTTATATTAAAAAAAGACTCAATGAATACTAAGTGATTGCTTTCTTAAGGGGAGTACAAGTAAATAACTTGCCACTACCACTTCATTATCAGTGATCAGAAGTTTACCAGTAAGTACAGTGTTGTTAAATCTACTACACAAGCTCATCTGTAAAAATCAGTAAAAGCTGATGTTCATGTAGTTCGTTTCCTTTAAAAATAATAAAATAAATATCAGGCTTCCTTTGTTGTTGTGCTGTTTACCCAAAATCAATGACTTATTTGAGACCCTGTCACTTACAAGCTCCCACACTCGCATTCCCCTGGTGACCTCACAGAAGGCTACCCATAGCACGTTGCTTTCACATTTCTTTATCTTCTTTTTATTTGCATGTTTCCAGTACGGCATATATTTTGCTCTTTTTTTTTTTTTACTCAAAACAAAGTATACAAAGGTTTTGAATACATTCAAAGCTACTATATATATTTAAAATAATTTCCTAGACTTAAAGTTCTTCTTAATAAAGTGCCACAGAAAGTGAGCCCATATAGTGATGCAGGTCTGACCCTGTTTGTTGTGCACTTCTGGTCAGCTGGCTGAGAGAAGGTTACTCTCAGCCAGCAGTGTGGAAGCTGCATTCGCGCTTTCACACTGCAAATGCAGCTGAAATGCCACCATGGCAATCGCAATATTAAAACTGAAAGAGTTCCTAGAGTTAATCAGTGCCAGAGAGAAAATTTAAGAACGATTGGTTGGCAGTCAGAAAGAAAGAGGTAAATTGTTTGAGTAAGCTTAGGTACTAACAGTTCAGAGCACACGCAAATACCATTTACTCTGGCGTTCCCGGAGTAAATGGCAATGTGTCAAACCATTTTACTGATTTGACACTAAACTACTTTAACTGGTACAAACAGAATATGGAATTGACTAATTTTATGGGTATCCATCATTGTAATTGTCATGTTTAGCTGTGGCTTTGACATCCACATAACAGGAGTCGGAGGAGTCAATAGAGTCAAGCAATCAGTCAAAAGCCGAGAGTGATTCTATGACAAAGTTTGTGGAAAAGAAGGGCAATAAAAACAAAACAATTGCAAACTGTCTGTAAAGGGTATAAAACAAAACAAGTGTCTTAGATCGTTGTTCAGAAAAATACAGCTAAAGTCATAAAGAGCAGAGCGTCTTATAACTTTTTAGGATAGAAGATGTGTTAATGCTGTGATTTAAATGTGGCTTAATTTAAAATCAGTGTTTGTTTTGCAGGCTCCCCCGAAAAACTGATATGGAGCGGTATGTTTGTTTTAAAATATTTCCTCTTATTTATTAAATACGGTAATTAGATGCACAACTTTTTTAAGGGGCATTTCTTTTAATTTGACTGTCATTTCTTAAACTTCTTTTTCATGAAGGAAAATTGAGATCGTCCAGTTTGCAAGTCGCACCAGGCAGCTGTTTGTACGTCTCCTGGCCCTGGTTAAGTGGGCAAGCAATGCGGGGAAAGTTGAGAAGTGTGCGGTACGTTGTGCTTAATGAAGTCCTCCCGCTGTACGTTACGTGGTCTGTCGACAGAAGCACAAACGTTTAGCTGACCGTACCTCTCTGACTTGGGTTGTGTTGTGACAGATGATCTCCAGCTTCCTGGATCAGCAGGCCATCTTGTTTGTGGACACAGCCGACAGACTGGCCCTGCTGGCTCGGGACGCCCTCGTGCACGCTCGCTTGCCCAGCTTCGCCATCCCCTTCGCCATCGACGTCTTGACGACAGGGTCATACCCACGCCTGCCTACCTGCATACGTGTAAGTCTTAGACCTTAACTTTTCTTTCCTCGATAAAGCTGGATAGAAAGAAGATGCAGATTTAGATATTCTGACTTGTCTGCCTAACGTGTCGGTTTATTTATTTTCTTTATTTTCTCTTTGTTCAGGATAAAATAATACCCCCCGACCCAATCACTAAAACGGAGAAGCAGACCACTTTAAACCAGCTTAATCAGATTCTACGACATCGCCTTGTCACCACTGACTTGCCTCCACAGCTGGCAAATCTCACAGTCGGTAAGCAGTTTGTAAAGGTCTTGAATTTTAACCGCCTACAGTTGATTTTTTATTTTTTTAATTATTATTATTTATCTTGCTTATTTGCATATTCTCTAGCTAATGGTCGTGTTAAGTTTCGGGTGGAGGGAGAGTTTGAGGCCACTCTGACAGTAATGGGAGATGATCCCGACATTCCCTGGCGGCTGCTGAAGTTGGAAATTCTAGTGGAGGACAAAGAAACTGGAGGTGAGGAAGCTAATTCTGATTATTTTTTTTATGACATCCATAGTGTGGCCAAATATGTGATTGGTGAATTCCTCTTTTTTTTTTTTTTTTTTTTTACTTCCATTGCTTTCTAACAGATGGACGAGCTCTGGTCCACAGTTTGCAGGTGAACTTCATCCACGAGTTGGTCCAGGCTCGACTTTGTGCCGATGAAAAACCCCTACAGGACATGTACAACTGCCTGCGTATCCTTTACATGTTTCTGTGTTTGCTCATTGAGACAAACGTTTTCCGGGTGTTTCCTGGTCTGCATGTATGTGGAGAAAGTTTACGAGAGCAGGGGAAAAATATTGGAATTCACGGAATGCATTTCTTCTTCCATTTTCTAACAGTCCAGTCCATCTTCAATTCCTAGTCCCTGTAGAAAATTGTCCATGAATTTAGATGAAGCTTTGTATCTATGCTTTAAAACTGACGCGATATGTATCAGTTTTAAATGCACTTCATACATGTCTTTCGTGCAACGGTTCAGGTTTTGTCCAGTTCTGCTCTGACCCTCTGCAGTAGTGTGTGTGTGTGTGCGTGCGTGTGTATGTGTGTGTTGAACCATATAGGGTATTGACTGATCAAGCAGACTAGTGTAGAATTCCAATGAGAATCCCAGCTGCAGTAATGCATCCTTCCTAGCACCCTTTCATTAATTCTTAAATAACAAATCAGCTTTTTGTTAACGGCAAAGAAAGAGCAGCACTGTTCCTGCAAGCATCGGTCGTCTGAGGTGTTTTTTTTTTTTTTGTTTGTTTTTTTTTAAACCACTCACAGAGATGTGTGCTTCCACACCTGTCAGCATGTTTATGAAATACGGCTAACTTACATTTACATAGCTTCGACGTATATATTTAGCCAGACATTTGTGTGTGACAGCAATGCTTTAGCGAACAAAATCTTGATATTGGTTTCTGTTAAGATGCATCTTTCATGCAGAAATAGAAACAACCAGGTATTGGCATTTATGCAATCGTCAAACTCTTAAAGACTTCGTCGAGCATGCGAGTTGAGCAAGACTGTGCTAATCACAATGCTAATCAGTACATCTCTGCACTGGCTTTCACCCACCGCCACGTCAAAGAGCAGTCTGTGTGAGGCACAAGCAGCCCTTTAACTAATAATCTACATCTTGAAGGATGTGTGCGTGTGTGTGTTTTGAATGTTAATGCCGCAGTAAGTAAAATAGTCAACCCTCTACCTTGATCTGTAATTTCCCCCATCCCGTGCTTTCTTTAACTGCACCATATCCAGATTCCTTTTGCCTGTCGCTGCAGCTCGAGGTTCTCCATTCTCAGACACTGATGCTGATCAGAGAGCGCTGGGGAGACCTGGTGCAGGAGGAAAAATATGTTCCGGCAAAATACCTCACGCTTTCCGTCTGGAAGTAAGGCTTCGGCACTTTCAGACGGGAAAAAAATAAGGTTTAATGAAGAAACATAAAAAAAAGACCAAATTGCTTTTTTTTTTTTTTGTTTCATCTTTACAGCCAACAGGTTTTGGGTAGAAAAACAGGCACAGCATCAGTGCATAAAGTCACAATCAAGATTGATGAATCAGATGGATCTAAGCCATTGCAAATATCTCATGAGCCTGCTCTCCCTGCCTGCGACTCAAAGTTAATGGAGCGAGCCATGAAGGTGAAATTAAAAATGAAAATGGTTTCTGTTCCTAATGTAATGCAACATTTAGACCATTAGGATTTCCTTTGCATTTAAATTACAGCGTCAGCTAAGTTTTTTGTTTTTCCCTCTCTGTCTCTCTTCTGACTTGTTTAGATTGATCATCTCTCAGTGGAGAAGCTGCTTATTGACAGTGTTCATGCTCGCGCCCATCAGAAGCTGCAGGAACTCAAGGCCATTTTAAAGACCAGCAATCCCAGCGATAATTGTATGTATTTTTTTTTAATCTTTTTTTCTTCTTGACAGAGTCATTAAAACCCAGAACTTTTCTGTTGTGTTGGTTTTATGCCAGATGTAATAAGGCTCCATGTTCTTTTTTTATTTCTGTCTCTCAAATCACTTGGAATATTTATTGAAAAGTGGGGATTGTGAAGATAGGTTTTTGGTTGCATCCTTTAAAGGTTTTTGTCTTATTGCCAACCCATACGATTTATTTATTTGTGTTTTGTTTTTTTTTTTGTTTTTTTTGTACATTTCTGTCGTGATACAGACTTGATTTCCATTCATTATGGGCTTAAAGTCCTAAATTTGACTAGGTGGAAATTGTACAAACTTTAACAAGTGTCTCAGTAAGTTTTCCACACTTAACCAGGTTGAACTGGATCCCTTTCCCCCCCTAGGTAAATGAAATCACAGCCCAGCTTTAGCAGGGGTTCTTTTCTAAATCACATATTTTACTAGTCTCAGTCTTGATTTGTCCCAGTGCACGTTTTCCAGTCACGTTTAGTGTTAAATACTTGCTTGTTTTACTGTATTTGTTTCTCCAGCATTCATTGAGACGGCTTTGCCCACGTTGGTCATTCCGATACTTGAGCCATGTGGTCGCTCGGAGTGCCTGCACATTTTTGTAGATCTTCATTCTGGCATGTTTCAGCCAATGCTCTATGGATTAGGTAAGCAGCAGTAAATGTTAACTCCTCTTTTTGGGGCCCTGTATTTGTTGCGTGCGTTTTGATTAGCCTGACTCTTACACCAGTTCTGTATTAGTGTTGTGTTTTTAAAACAAGCTTTTAGCAAATTATACTTTTTGTGTTTTAACTACAATTTGACTGGTTTAATTTAAAATGTAACTCCTTCTATTGATGATCTTTGTTCTGTCAACTTTCATCCGATTGTGTTTAAAGCTTTGGCTGCACATTTATCTATAATCGTGATTTATTAGCGTTCTTCAGTCTCTGAGCCATAAATCCTGGTTTGTTCTCTCTATAGACCAGTCCATGCTGGATGACATTGAAAAGACGGTCAATGATGATATGAAGCGCATTCTCTCTTGGCTTCAGCAGCTCAAGTAAGTTCATATAAACTAAATCAATCTTTAATTCCTGAATGTAATAAATGATGAACACTGTGAGGCATCCATTCTTTCCGGTCAGGTTCTGGCTGGGGGAGCAGCGATGCCGGCAGTCCGTGAAGCACCTTCCCACCGTTTGCTCCGACATCCTTCACCTCTCCAATTCAGCCACGCACCCAGTCGGCAGTTTGTCCAAGCACAAACTCTTCATCAAGCTCACTCGTCTCCCACAGTACTACTTTGTGAGTTTTGTCGGCCAGTTTATAGTTGCATGTTCATTCCCATGCTTTTTTTTTTTTTTTCAAATATTTTCTCTTGTTTACTTGCAGGTGGTGGAAATGCTTGAAGTGCCTAGCAGTCCCACAGCATTACAGTACAAATACTCTTTCCTATCAGTTTCTCAGTTGGAGGGAGAGGACGGGCCTATGTGTGCACAACTTTTACAGCTTTTTAAACCCAACCTGGAACACCTTGTCCAGGACCCAACATCAGGGAGAGAGGCTCGGCCTGGAACAAAAAGAAAGGTAGTTGTTTATTTTATATTGTGAAGAAATAAATGGGTTTAATGTCGGATTATGAACCTTGTGTAGAAATGTTTTTGGCCCCTTTATAGTTTATAACAGCTAAATGGAAAGTATGGCACAACTGCAAACCTACCACGCTCACACCGTCTTCCTTAAGTTACTACACCTTCGACATTGTTCTCCGTCTTCTGCTCTGTAGATTGCTGGAGATCAAGGAGACTCGGAGCCTAAGAAGCCCAAGAGGTCTGGAGAAATGTGTGCTTTCAACAAGGAGCTGGCTCATCTTGTAGCCATGTGCGATACCAACATGCCTTTTATTGGTCTCAGAGCAGAGGTCAGTCAGCATTTGGTCTTCAGGTGTATATTTCTGGATTCAAGGCTTGTAATTCCCAACTGATCCCAAATGGTTTTTCTTTCTCTTCTGAGTAGCTTTCCAACATGGCGATTCCAAACGAGGGAGTGCAAGTGGAAGGGGACGGGAGTAGTCACGCAATCCGACTGCTAAAGTAATACAAACCTCCATGCGCTTTCTTTCATGTGTTTTGTTCTCTTCAATCTGTAAAACGCCAAACTGTTACGGCTCGTGTTTTCTAGGATTCCCCCTTGTAGAGATGTAGGAGAGGAAACCAGGAGAGCTTTGGAGCGCTCCCTCTTGGACAGCACCATTCGCTTGCAGGGCAGGAATAACCGGACCTGGGTGGCTGAGCTGGTGCTGGCCAACTGTCCACTTAGCAGCACCAACAGCAAGGAACAAGGTGCTTTTAATTTTGACCAAATGCACATCATTTCTTCCACTGAAAAATTTTAGCATCTTTTTATTCAGAATAATGTATTATGATACCTTTCTAATTTTGTCATTATCCTTAATAGAAAAAAAAATGTTCCTCTGTTTGCATTATGGCCCGTTTTCTCACTGAGTTTCCCTGTTCCACCAGCCTCCACTCGCCATGTGTATTTGACCTATGAAAACCCTCTGTCGGAGCCTGTGGGCGGGAGGAAGGTGGTGGAGATGTTCCTGAACGACTGGAAAGCCATCAGCCAGCTCTACCAGTGTGTTCTGAACTTTTCTTGCACACTGCCAGGTGGGTGCATATTGACCTGAAAAGGTCTTCACATTTGTTAGCGAGGCTCCGACACAGACTGGGAACATTCGGAGTTTTAATTAAGTAATTTGGAGACATAAAAAAAATGTACAAACTAGGGCTGAATGTGATTAATTGATTAATGAAATAACTAGTTTAGTAATTGATTAGGAGTACACAGACTCAAAAAGGCCATTTGCTGAAAAACCAACATATTTAGAGCAGTAATTAAGCCAAGATGACTTGTATACATTTTGCATTTAAGATAAAAACATCTCTGTAAATATGTTTTAGCCAATTCTCTTCAAGTGGCAGTTTTAGCTTCACCTGGTTCAAATTCATTAAAGGAATGCTAAGTTACTGCCTTTTAGGCAAAAACATGTTTTTCTTATTTAAAAAAGGGAATGAGTTATTTGTTATTTTATTATATTTCTAATATTTTTTATATAATTGGCTTAAGTGGTTAAATGAAAAATCTGTAGAATGTGCTAATTTTCTCATGGATGCATCAATCCACCTTTTTGTCTATTTTTCCATATATTCTTTTATTAAAGCGGACCTTTGTATGAATATCTGTAGACAATTCAGAGTGAAATTTGGTACTCATGTTTTAACAATTGCTCAAAAAAATTGGACTTTGGAAATTTGTATCTTGAAAAATATGACATTTAGAACACCATGTAGGAATCCTGGAGTCTGGGTTCGATGTTTTCTGCATAGGAAAATCCACCTATATCTGTAAGCATTGTTTCTGCTGTGTAACACCGTGATTTCTTCACTCCAGAAATGCCGCCCTACCTCAGCCAGTTCTCAGAGGTCCGGCTGTATAACTACCGCAAGCTGGTGCTGTGCTACGGCACCACCAAAGGCAGCTCCGTCACCATCCAGTGGAACTCCAACACGCAGCGCTTCCACCTCGCCCTGGGCACCGTGGGGCCCAACTCGGGCTGCTCCAACTGCCACAACATCATCCTCCACCAGCTGCAGGAGATGTTCAACAAGAACCCGAATGTGATGCAGCTGCTGCAGGTACACGGTCAAAACTCTTGAACATACTCATAGAAAGTATGTTCAAGTGGCTGCTTCGGAGTGTTGAACTTCCTAATGAATTGATGGATGTGATAAACAAGTTAGATGATCTTTAAACCACAGGAGCGTTGCATTTAATTAGCATTTATCAGTGCCTCCAGGAAGTTGAGATGGTTTCTTGTGATTGCTGATGTCTAAAATTGCAGATTTTTTTTTTTCACCTTTTTCAAAATGTAGCTGGGAAAGTTGCAATTTAAGCTTTATTTAAGCAAATCCTATTGAACAGAAATAGGATTGCAGAAAAAAAGTTACCATTTAGCGTCATGCTTTTGTGACAAAGGTTAAAGGGCTTGGACAAAATCCAGCCCAGGTGCGGCGATTGATCATAAAAAAAAACGTTACGGTGATTGGCCGGATTTGCTGAAAAGTTTTGATAACTGATGAAGATTGCAAGTCTGCGCCAGATTTGCGAATAATGAGCTTTATTTTGCATTAATAGTTGCGATCGCAACTTCCTGGAGCGACTTATTTAAGGAGCTGTGATTAAAAATTAAAAGCATGAAGTTCTTTCAGTATCAGTTTTATCAAACAAACTGCACAGATCTACAAAATTATTATTTTTTTTAAAACCTTTTTGTGACTTTCCAGGTGCTCTATGACACACAAGCTCCTCTCAATGCAATCAACAAGCTTCCAACAGTGCCCATGCTGGGCCTCACCCAGCGCACCAACACTGCCTACCAGTGTTTCTCCATCCTGCCCCAGTCCCCCACGCACATCCGCCTAGCTTTCCGCAACATGTACTGCATCGACATCTACTGCCGCAGCCGAGGAGTGGTGGCCATTCGAGACGGAGCCTACAGCCTGTTTGACAACACTAAGATTGTGGAAGGGTTTTACCCCGCTCCAGGACTCAAGGTAAACGGGAGGAAGAGGGTTAAAGCGAAACATCTTTCACTTTTTTTCAAACTATGAAAGAGAAGATGTTTGGTTTTTTTTATTTATTTTTTTTTGGATAAAATTTTAGTAAGTTTATTAGATTTTATCCTTGATTATTAGTTTTTATTACTCACAAAATGCTAAGTTTGAAGGAGAGCTAACAAACTGCACATTAACCTGAGCACTGCCACCGGATAGTGAACCATGGTGTTGGCAGTATCATGGTCTGGGAATGCATTTCTTCTTTAGTGTTTCCAGGATGTTTGTGCATTCCTTGGAAAGTCTTGCGTCAATGTAGCTGAAATCAAGGCCTTAAAATGTCTTAAATTCATTTAAAAAATGTGAATATGTTATTCCCAGGTCTTAAGGTTTGTCTCAACAGAATCTCATACATTTATATATATATATATATATCTTTGAGGCTACCTCTCGCTAGCTGCTAATGTACCCTTGCTAGCTAGCTTTTTTTCCTCTATGGATCGTGTGAGAGATGGGTAAGATTGACAGTGATGTTTGTACATTACTGTGAAGATTAAGGCCTCAAATTCATTTCATAATAGTCTTAAATTTGAGTTAATAAAACCTGCAAAGACCCTGGTTTCATTCAATAAAGTCATGTTTTACTTTCTTTCCACTTCTTAACTTTGTACTACTTTGTGCTTCATGCAGTCTGAATAATTATGTTGGTGCAAAATTAGCAACAATTAAGCAGTGTCAATAGTTTTGCAGGACACTACTCACTAAAAATAACTCAAAAAACCAGTGATATGATTCAGTTTTTCCACATCAAACATTTCTCTCTCTCTCCTCCTTCAGACATTCCTTAACATGTTTGTGGACAGCAGCCAAGACGCCCGCAGACGCTCCGTCAACGAAGACGACAACCCTCCCTCCCCTGTGGGCGTTGATGTGATGGACAGCCTGATGAACCAGCTGCAGGCTCAGCAGCAGCCCCAGACCATGAGGGGGGGCGCCGGAGGCGTATACCCGCCTCTTACGTCGCCGCCACCAAATTATCTCGCCAACGTTACTCCGTCGCCCTCCATGATGCCCACACAGTCGCCAGGTAACGGACGTCGTGATTCCCTCTCATACTTGTGAGTGTGGAGGTCTTGTTCCGTTTGTGTCGCCTCATCTCATTCAGACATCTTGTTCTAAACGATGGAATTTTTAGTTTGACTCTCATGTCGTCATGGCCACCGACGTATCTGTTGCCGGAGCAAATCATCTGAGAGCTTCTGCTGCCACGTGTGCCCTTTTCAGTTTGATGAAATTACAAGACCATTTACGTTTCTCATGCAACATGTGCACATCGAAAAAAAAGCATGTGTTCAGCCATGTTCCCGCCCTCCATTAGTCTCCATCTCAGCCCTCCAGCCAGACGCTACGGCTTCTCTGTCCAGCTTATGCTTGTATGCTCACGAGAGATTGCTGGTGTGTGTGAGAGGAGCAGAGTCTTATGAGCCATTTGACGTATGTGTGTGTGTGTGTATATATGCAGGGAACATCCATGCCTCTGGCTCCCCTAGCGGAGCTTTGAGGGCGCCCTCTCCTTTTGGCCCCACCCCGTCTCCGTCGTCTCTGGGCATAGCCATGGGCCAGACCAGCTTTGCCAGTCCCCACGGTAAGCAGCAGGGAGGGCCGTAAATGCTGGCCCCTGCTGGGCGAGGGGCTTGAACAGGCCGAAGCGAACATGGCCAAGACTTTTGTGCGCTGCAAACACTTAAGACTTATAAAGCCAGGGCACACTGTGGTGTATTTATGACTTTGATTGTAATGTTTAGTGACTGATTATTGGCTCTCTTCTACCTAGGTCCTCTGGACCCCAGCTCTCCTTACACCATGGTGTCTCCCAGCCACAGGGGCCAGTGGCCAGGCTCGCCCCAGGTTTCAGGGCCTTCTCCTGGGGCCAGAATCCCCGGCATGTCCCCCGGTAATCCTTCGCTGCACTCGCCTATTCCCGACCCCAACTCTCCACGTGCTGGGAGTAGTAAGTACTGCTTTCTCAATACTAAAATCAACTCTATTAGGGCTGCATAATATATCTTTAATGCACAACTTTTGCAATATTAGTCTGTGCAATGATACAAATTTAAAGGACTAGTTGAAATGCAATGTTTGTTAGAATATTCACACTTTTCATGAGAGTATTTTCATGCTAAAAATACTCTCAGCCTCATTTCAGGAAATACCCACACATACAAAGAGGATGTTGCCAGAAATTATAAAATCATAGAGCGTTGGCAGCATCATCATGGCATTTGAGGAAGAGATGAGTGAGGACTCTATATTTATTGCAAATGAAATTGCCATCAAAATATTTTAAAGTAAACGCCACCATGACATATTTTCTAATATCGTAAGGATAAAAGTTTAGTGGCCAGTTATCAATTTTAAGGTTTTGCAAAGTTCCGATCTGCAAATAGCAGGGTTGTCTGATTCTTTTTTTTTTTTTTTTTTTTAATATGAACTGTAAAAAGAAATTAATGGAAACATTTTTTTGTTGCCTTCCCTGTGTGTGACGGACCTAATATTGTCTGTCACACATAGACAAAACAAAGATGAAAAGATTATGCATTCATTATTAGTGATTAGTTGAGGTACCTGGGGGAAAAAAATATTTAGTAAACAGAAACCTGAGCAGTGGAACTTTCCTTCAGTACAACAGAACGGTCACTTAGATCAAATTTAAGTATATTAAATTCTGTGTTTTTCTACCGTTTCAAAATCTCCTCTTTGTTTTTTTTCTCTCTTTGCCTTAGGTTCCCAAGTCATGCCTACCAGTATGCCTCCTCCCCGAAAGCTACCTCAGCGCCCCTGGGCTGCATCCATCCCCACCATCCTCTCCCACAACGCCTTACACGTGCTTCTGCTCCCCTCACCCACCCCCTGCATGGTACCCGGCCTGGCAGGAAGCTATCTCTGCTCGCCACTGGAGCGCTTTTTGGGTTCCGTTATCATGAGGCGACACCTCCAGAGGATCATCCAGCAGGAGGCGACGGTGAGTGTCTCGTCAGAAATCCGTTGTTTGCTTCTTGCGTTAAATTGTAGTGTCTTTAGTGTAATCACCTGTCGTGTCGCATCTGCTCCAGTTATCGATCGTGAACTCCAACGAACCAGGCGTGATCATGTTCAAGACGGATGTCCTCAAGTGCCGAGTGGCTCTCAATCCAAAGAACTATCAGACTCTGCAACTCAAAGTTACCCCAGAAAACGCAGGGCCCTGGTCCCAGGAGGAGCTTCAGGTGCTGGAGAGATTCTTCGAGACCCGGGTAAGTGAAAACGTCAGTCAACGCCTAAAATGACACACCTCCACTTCGTTTTATCCTAATAATCCTTCTTCTTTTAATTTTCTCTTGTCAGGTTGCTGGTCCTCCCTTTAAATTCAACACTCTGAGTGCCTTCACGAAACTGCTCGGGGCTCCCACTAACGTTCTTAGAGACTGTGTGCGCATCATGAAGCTTGAGCTGGTGCGTAGCTCTCACTTCAGCTTTAAAGGCCTCTTTTGTCTTATTAGTGAATTCTTTGCTGTAAAAGATGTAAATATCTCAATTTCCAGTTAGTATTTTTATAGCTTTACGAAGATTCCAAAACGGCTTTCAAAACCCATTTTCTTCCCTCACCGTCACATTAGATCTTTATTCATTTCTGCTTGGGGCAGAGGCGAAGTCACACTGTGTGAGTGAGTAGTTGTTGATGTTGTGACCTATTTATCATACATAAATTGGTCTAATAATTTGGGAAAATTTGGCATTTCAAGTTTCCTACTAGCTATTCTCCAGTCAGGGCTAATCTGACTGAAAATCATCCAGCTCCAACCACCAGATGATTTATCTGTGTATCTCTAGTTAGGCTTGACTAAAATATTTCTCTCTTGCCAGTTCCCTGACCAGGCTGGACAGCTCAAGTGGAATGTCCAGTTCTGTCTCACCATCCCTCCCAGTGCGCCCCCTATCGCTCCTCCTGGGACCATCGCTGTGGTGCTCAAGGCCAAAATGCTTTTTTTTGTAAGTTGCACCATCTCTTCTACCTCAGTGTACATGACAGGCTTTTAAATATTTGCAGGAGCCTGACTGTGTGTGTGTGTGTGTGTGTGTTTGGTCATTTTCGTCTCACAGCTGCAGCTCACCCAGCGCATCCCGGTGCCCCAGGACCCCGTGAGCATCATTGTTCCCATCGTGTACGACATGGCCACGGGCCTCACTCAGCAGGCTGATATTCCCAGGCAGCACAGCTCTTCTGGGGCTGCAGCGCTTCTGGTCTCTAATATCCTCAAGAGGTTCAACGAGCTGCACCCTTCCAGGCAGGGTAAGTCTCCATAACAACCATCCCTAATCCAACATCGACTCCGATTCTGACTTTACGCTCTTGCTTTTCAGGTGAGTGCACCATATTTACATCCGTTCAAGAGCTGATGGCCAGCCTGTCGCTTCCCCCCAGCACTAGACAGTAACCTGTCCAGACTTTGTCCTGAAACCGAACTGTAGTCGCCTGAGATCGAGTCCAGAGCTGATGTGACAAAAAAAAAAAAAAAAAGAGGAAAAGCGATTGTCTGAATCCAGCATGCCATCTCTCTTCAGCTGAAAACTTTGACTTGGAATGAAATCAATGCTGAATGCAAAGGAAAAAAATATATAAATGTGTTATTTTTGTCCTCCAGGCACTTGTAAGCAAAATTATCTATTGAAAATTACGATTGTTTACAAAAATATGTATATTGTTGTAAATTTGCTTGTCAGAAAGAAAATCAGGTGAGATAGTTTTTGCGATATTTCTTTTCTTCTTATGTCTATTATTGTAGTTTTCAGGGGACAGATTCCTTAGCACACTATTTAATGATCTTCTTGCCTTTGTTTTGTCAGTATTTCTGCTTTTCTTTTTTATTTGAATTTTTCATTTTCTATACTCTAAAACTGTAAACTTTATAAGCCAGTTGTATTTTACTAAGAACCATTTTGAGTCCTGATTGAAGGATTTGGAGACATGCTGTCTTACTTTGCTATTTAATAAACAAAGCCCCGTGTTGGTTTGTGCTTTAAGGATCTTCCGTTCAGTGATTACTGTTGAAGTGCTCACCCTCCTCAGAGCTGACTTTTAGAAAAAAATGATTCCCTCGCAATGCCGCAGAGAGAAAACTCATTTCAGCAGGGATCTCCTTCTTTTGGTGCGTTTCTCAACGTAGATGAGGCCGGATTACAGATGAACCTGTGGTCCAGAATGTTCGTCTTGGGGAAATTAGTCCATAATAAAAACAGAAATCGGTATAATGATAATTTGAAAAACTGTCCAGACACTTTAAAGCAGCTTGTATATTTAAATTTTATAATGAAGTAAAAAGCAAACAAACAAAAAAAAAAACAGTTATACATCACAAATGAGATTATCTGCTTTTTATACAATAGGAAAACTGTAGTTTTAGGGTGGGGAGGGGGGGGGTTAAGTCTGTGGTAAATATTTCATGCTTAAAATATCACAATGCACTTATTTTCCATTACAAAAATATACATAGGTTTTGATGTATGGATTTTTTATTTCTGCCTCCTGTGAAGGAAAAAATTAAAAGTGAAATCACAGATAAATCTCATAGTACCAGCACCAGGATGTATCATGGTTCCCCAAATCATCACTGACTGTAAGTATATTGAATCTCAATTCATTTTGTGCCTCTGGACTCTTCCTCCAGACTGAGAAAACATGATTTTCAATATTTGCCTTGCCCCTTTCTACTCCCGCCCTGGGCAACTGCCCTTGCACCCCATTTCAAAAACCGACACTGCTTGTCCCTTCTACTCTGAAATGGACTTTGTTGTTTATGCATCTTTTTTGGTGGCACTTCACTTTTTTCTTCCATTAAACCTTCCAACAACACCCAACTTCTTTAGTAAAAATATTTTTGTGACTTATCCAACTTATCCAATGACTGCCACCTGGACCACTGTCAAATCAGCAGCCTGGCCTATGATTGAACAGGTTACAACGTTTGCTAAGTTTTGGCTTTTTATTTACTGCAACCACAGTCATCAAAATGAACAAACACGTGATATACATCACTGTGCAGTTATTCAATTAAATCGTTTTAAAATAATATTCTAATTTATTGAGGTAAACAATAAACTGGAATTTATTATTTGCCTGCGATAGCGTTAAGGTTTCATCCTGACTGTGATGCTGTGGTCCTCAACCTTAAAGCATGACATCATCTCCCCAGTCTGCGTGGGGCTGGCGTTCAGTGAAACAGACACTGAATTCAGTGGTAGCAGGCGTCCGCATTTCATCATTGTTTTGTTTTTGCTTCAATCTATTCGAAACCACATGGAAACACTGGGAATAAAGGATGTTTCGCCACGCTGCGACGTTTAGTCGTTGTCATCTGCGAGAAGAAGACGACGACGACTTTCTGAATGAACAACCGGTGTTCATTTACCCGCCCGAGCCTTTGGCACTCGAACGCACCACTCGCTGTGGATACCGCCGGGACAATGCGTTAAATTAAATAGAAACATTAGTCGTCTGCTGTCCTGTGTTGCTCGTACAAGCCGCTGCTTATGGCTTTTACCAGCAGGGCGACATAAGGAGCCTCATCACGTCACATCCCGGTAAGATATGGCTGTCAGCACAACGGAGCCGCTCTGTCAGCCCTGCGTCTATCATGAAGATTTTAAAGGTAAGACTCTGCCTCATGTCTGATTTCAGTGTAATGTGTGGGAGAATTATAATTGAGTGTGCTAGAACTTCGTCCTACAGGCTTTGTCTGCTTCCCCAAAAAGCCTGACCACTCCCCTCCTGTCATCATCAAGCACCCCATAGAGGGTTGATGCGTGGTCCCAGGCTTTGGTGACACCTCTCTGTGAAGCTTTGCATAAGAGTAGATGGTTGAAAGAAACAAAACAAAAAGTAAAATGAGAAAATGTGCTGATGTGGTTTGGTTTGGTGTGGTCAGTGGAGCTGCAGGTGAGGCGACCTCTGATGCCTGTTCGACTGAGTCCTGAGCAGGTGGGGCTGGAGATGCTGTGTCTCTGTGGGCAACTGGACCTCCTCATCAGGGCGCAGATGCAACAGGTAGGCTGACCTCTGAGAAGCAAACAAACATACGTAGTTTGTTTTCTTTTCAAGGCTTCCACATAGTTTATTGTGACATTCTATGGTATATATGTGTGAACACCATGAAATAATTTGTTGAACCACTTTCTTTATCCTGCAAAGGTTCTCCAAATATAAATGTCACATCAAAGGTAGAACAGGTTTTACATTACATTGTAATTATTATTATTATTATTATTATTATTATTATTATTGTATTTATTTATTTTTTTTTACATTTTTACAATGTAAAGACTTTTGAGACTGTCCACTTTTGCACATAACCTTTGTACATGTGTGACATGCATATCTCACACCTCCATCTGTAAAATTAGAGCAATCTTAATATCATGGTTCATATAGAATAAATTGTTGTTATTTGTGTTTTTCTTACACATGAAGCGTAATTCTGTTTTTCAAATTTGCAGTTCCAGGAGCAGTTAGGTCAAGGCTGCAGCCCAGAAGAGTCGGACACCTTTCAGACCCAAGGTGTGATGCCAACAAACCTTCTGGGGATCATTCTAGCTTCGCTAAACTCTGTGTATTTCATGTGTTTCTTCTTTGTCCTCCCAGGATCAGAGATTCTTGACCAAATGCTGCAGTGCCTTGAGCATCTACCAAAGCCTATGCCACAGCTAGAGGTATCACACCTAACAGTGTTACCCTAATAAAATATTAGATTTTTCTTAGCACAGATTCAACTCTCACATGTTTGCTCAGGACTACCTGGACATGGTGGGTCTGTCAGCCATGTTTCCTCGTGTCGAGGTCTTCCTTATTCAAGGCAGCCCTGTTGATATGCTGGATCGGCCGCTGATGGATGGTAAGAAAATTTAAATCATTCTCCACCAACAAAAACAGAGCACTAAGTTATGTCTTTGCGCTCTCTGGTGGCAACATCTCTTACTAATGTGGATATGCCCGGTTAAATATTACATAGTTCTATTGAACAGATGCATAGTTGGACATTAGTACAGTGTCTAAACAAAAAAGTCTTAACGTTTGTTACTGCGTTTGATAGTGGTACTTTAGGATTTCAAATAAAAACGTCCTGGGTTTGTCTCATCTTCCTAATATTTTCTATAAGACTACAATAACATAAAGTTATTTCCAGGATGACTATCGCTTTAAGGAAGCATCCTCGATGTTCACATGAATACCTATTGAAAGTTGTGAAAGCTTGTGACATTTTGAGAATTTTCTTTACTTCTGTTCAAATATTGCATGAAGGTAAATAAATTACACTACTATCACAAATTACACTACAGGAAATTGTCATGTTTGGTAGTAAGCACTTGTAACTTGTGGATTAAAAACGTGCTTTAATAAAAGATTAACAAAAAAAGCTGTGTGTATTCCCCCTTGAATACACACATCTTGGTATAATATACATCATGTGACAGACATTTGCAAAATAGTGCATAATTGTGAAGGGGAAGGAAACTGTTAAGTGTTATACACGTTGAATCACGTTGGTGTCATGCGGGAATGCTTTTCTTTAGCCATTAAACTCAAAACACGTCAGACCTGTACAAAGATTCACCTTCTAACAGGACGACGACTCTGGAAATACAGTTATAAATGCAATGAAATGATTTAGATCAAAGTACATTCATCTGTCAGAGTGACTTTGCAGAACTAAATCGAACTAAGAATCTGTGTCAACGCTTGGAAATTGTTGTTTTCATACTTTTACCTTCTTAAAATAATGGCCTAAGTTATTTTTGGCAAAAAGCGATTTTGGCAAAAATAGTAAGAAATCTTTCCAAAAGATGTTTTAAACAACAACAAAAAAATGACTTGGGCCATCATCTTAGGAAGGTGACAATATTCTCTCCATCCAGTCTGCTTTTATTTTGCAATCCAGGTTGGGGACCATTTTACATTTCAGGAGTATTAAAACAGACATGCACATCGTTCTTTTCCAACTTTTAGTTTGCAAAAGTCATGTATCTTTTTCCAACGTCCTCATAATTATCTACTATTTTTTGGTGGCTTGTCACAGAAAATCTCAATAATAAAACACTGAAAGTTGTGATTACAGCGTTAAGAAAAAAAAGTTAAAAAGTTCAATTTGTGTGCATACCGCGCTTCCTGTTGCCGTTCTGCTGCCGGCACCAATCTCTGCTACTCTTTGTGCTACAGAATACTTCTTCCACGTCGCCAAACTGAACCAGCTGCTGGTGCTGAGTCAGCAGCTGGAGGAGGACATCAGGCACCTGGGTAGTCATAAATACATAGCCCACCAGCTCTCAGTTATATATGTAAGTGGGGTGAATTTGTCTTCTGCTTTCTTTGAATTGATTCCTCTCCAGTCTTCTAAACTGTTCTGCCTGTTTCCTTCATGTGTCTCTTTTTTCTTTTCTTTTGAAGCAAGTCATCAGCTCTTTCAGGGGAATCCAGGTCTTTTCAGAGATAAAGAAGGACATTGAGACCAACTTCAAACAGATGAAGCAGTCTCTGGTGGCAGAGGAAGGATGCAAACGTGAGCCTCAGCTGACAGCTCATTACATCAGCTGGTGAGTTCCAGCCTTCGAGAAGACGATGATTAATCCGTGGACAATCTGATTAAGAGGACATACTCTGTTTCCTCTCGCAGGATACTGGAAATAACGAAAAGCCTAACATCGTTGGTTCTGTCACTGCCAGAGGAGCTGACAGAGGACCTTCATCAGGCCTTCACCTTTGTGTCTCAGTTCTTGTCCTAGAACGAGAGTCACCCCCGCAAACATCCCAGTAACTCCAGTAAGGTTCCGGCTACTAACTGAACTGAACCACGACTGACTTTTAAAAAGGTGCTACGCCATTTGATTCAACTCAACAACGAAGAGCTGGACAGCTTAGCTTACTTGCAGATAATGTAGAGTTTTTGTTATTTTGTCGTTCTCGTGTTTGGGACTGAATGACAGCTTGATGAAGCCACCCTTGCACTAATGTAATTACAACTTAATTTTTTTTTTTAATACCATGGAAGAATAAAATTCATTAAAATGAATCTACGACTTGGGTCAGATGTTTTGGGTATCCTTTCATAAGCTGCACAGTTGCTAATTTCGTAATAGTTTGAATTATAATCTACTCTTTCGGACATAACTGCTGTAATTGTTTTCACTCATGTCTTTATGGATATTAACATATAATTAGTTAAAGAGATAAACTAGACACTTAACGCATTTGCATGAACATACAACATCATTTCTTTGTTATTTTTTTGTCTGCCTTATTTAATGGCCAAATGTTGGGTTTTTCATTAGCTTTAAGCCATCAAAATTGACTACATTTGTTTATTTTTATAAATACATGCTTTAGATATATAACTTGGAGTAATAAATCTATATAATACTTGCATTTTCGTAAGAAATTAATCAATTAAATAAAAGACGCCACATATAATCTATGAACTTCTGACGGTCACTCTACACACCAAAGATAGATAAATAGCACCCCCTGCTGTTTAAATGATGTAAAACCAGGAAATACCATCACAGCTCCAGTCTGAATTGTCCTGTCGAGAGTTCTTAATTAAAAAACACACCAGACAGTGTTTGAATCCTGCTACGAAAAACTCTGTAAAGTATTAGCAGAAACAATAGTGCTATTAGCTTTTATTTACGTAAATCTGACATGTTACTAAAGGCCGATGACGTATGTTTTAGCCCAGCTGAGCCTCAGCTGTGGCAGCAGAAAACCAACCTGGGCGGGCGCGCGCGTCTGCCACCACAGCCGCAACGGGAGGGACGTAACAGACGTTGACGTTTCAGAGCAGCCTATCAGGTGTCAGCATTTCAGTTTGTAGCCAATCAGCTCGAGTTAGGCTGTCCGATAGCTTGACTGTGAGAGCTCGGTTCGACGACGGAGGAAATGAGAGGAAACCCTTTAAATTATTTGACTCTGACATGCCGCAGATTGAAACCAAAACATCAATCATCATCACAAAGTCACGAACCCGTGTAATGGAGGTAAGTTTGGACAGTGTAACAGTGACCTATGGCTTATTGTCTACTTATTGTCATGTGCTGTAGCTGTTTTATCGGATTAAAGAAGCTACTGGTATTTCTTTAAAATTTCACGGATCGTTATTAGGTTTTTTATTTTATTTTATTATTTAAAAAAAAACTCTCACTTAATATAAATTGTACAGTTTAACCACCTTACATCTGCTAAACTCTGATTTTTTTCATTTTTTGTTGTTGGACCAATTGAGACTACCAGCTGCTCGTACAGAAAGAGGCAAAGTTGCGGGCTTTAGTTATTGTTTACGGACGCACGTTGTTGTTGTCTGCACAAGCATCCCTCTGATTACACCATGGTGAGTCCGGTGTGAAGATCTAAGGAGGAGATGATACCAGAACCTTCTGCTGCAGCCGCATCCAGGTCTTCAGAGAAAAAGTAACTATTGGTTACCAAAACTGTGGATGACGCTATTTTGATGTAGTTTTAAATTTCCTTCTAGATTTATGTAATCAAATATGATGATGTTTTTTTTTTTTTTTTTTTTTCTTTTTGGTTTTCCAGTGCAAACTCTCAGGCTGAGGCGACCTCCTCTGGAGCTGTCAGTCCCTCTGAGGATGAGTCAGGGAACGAGAACCGACAGAAGAGTGTGGTGGGTTTCGTCTACTGATGCTGTTTCCCCTGCAGAAATGCAAACAGAGAGCAGAAACAGAGTGAAGGGACTACATGTGAAGAGTGTGGGGATGTATAGACATACAATAGCTTGCAAAATTATTGATTTCAATCGAACCTATTCACATTGTGTAACTACAACCACATATATGAGTGAATTTCTGTGATATTTCAAGTGCACTTAAAAAAAAGTAAAAATAAAAAAAAAAGATGTGATGGATAAGCTGATTAAACAACACACTACTAACCTTTTAGAAGTTTAGTGATCTAATGTCTGTGCATATTTATATTATAGCCTTTTTTTGTTTTTAGATTGTTATGAATTTTAGGTCTGATTTGCAAGAAATCTCAATGTTGTTAATGAAAATGTGATTATGCAGAGACGAAGAAGAAGAGCGTGCAGCGTCTCTGAAAATGTCAAAAGCAAAAGAGCCAGAGCCAGCGGCAGCAGCGTTCGAAGGACACGGGGTAAACGCGCCAAAGAGAAGCAAGTGGAGGCAGTCACCCTGTTTGAGGTGATCACCATGGGCAAGAGCGCCATACAGGTAAGATGGCTGACCCAGCATACATTACTGATAGATATCTGCTTCAGTAGAGCTTTGCAGTTCAGTAAGATGTTGTTTTAGGATGTGATGCTGGCCCTTGTGTTGTTTTTGGTTTGAAAAAGGCGGGTGTCTCCTTTCCAACGGATGGCATATTTTCTTGCTGAATGGAGTCCCACAGACTTTGAAATGGGCTTTTAGCCATACTGACTTCAGGGCGGGAGTTCCGTTTGGTTTTGAAATAATATTTAAAATAATACTCCTTTTTTTTTTTTTTTTTACCCAGGACATTTCTTGGTTTGATGTTAAAATCAGTTTCATGATTTGAAGCATGACAACAAAGCACAATCAAACGATGTGTCTAAGAGGGCAAATTCACCTCAGTAAAGGTGAAAATAAAGTAGTGATAACAGATAAAAGGAAAATTGATCTAATGCCTGAGGCTCTTCCTATTAAACCAAGAGTTAAGTAAGAATATGTTCTAGCATAAATGAATTCTCAGACTATTATTTGGTGCCTGGACAGGCAGTGATAGATGATTGGATTGAGGCATACGTGGCGGACAGAGACGCCTCTCTACTCGACCTCATCAGCTTCTTTATCCAGTGCTGTGGCTGCAAAGGCAAGTAATTCGTACACAAATGCACATTTTCAAACTCCTTCCAACAACCAGAAACACGGCAGACACACAGAACTGGTGTTATGTGTACATCCTTCTGTTTTCACATCCTCTGCAGGCGCGGTCACAGCCGAGATGTGCCAGAGTAAAGAGGACAAGCACTTGAAAAGTAAAATGGTCGAGAAGCTGGATGAGGTAAACACCTTTATATTTTGTCCTGTCCTCTCTCCTGTATGATTATAAAGAGAGGCTGACTTAAACAGATGTGGACGTCTGTGTCTTCAGGCTGTTGGTCTGCAGTATAAGCGATTCCTGGCTTTTCCGTGGATTCTGACCGTCACCTGGCCCATGGATGCAGTCAGTACATGTTTTCTTTCTGCAGCAGATTTGTTGTGTCTGTTATCTTGATGACTCTAGATGATTTTAGCACCTTTTGTGCTATTCACTGTATTTTTTAAACCACAACACATAAACATGTCTGAGTTGCTGTGTACGCAAATAAACATCTTTTCCTAGCAGTTATGTGGAACGCAAACGTACCACAACAATATCGCCATCATTATACTCTTCTACTTTATAATGATGCTACTTGTCATTTTGCAAGGCTTAAAGTCAATACGACATAATATTAATGCTCAAAATCTCTGCTGCTCTGAGATGTAATCCGCTTTCTGTTTCCTTCTAAACTGTAGGATAGTGCAGAGTATCCACTCGTGCAGTCCGGGCCGTCCGGTCGCTGGTTTCACTCGGAGTTCTGCGACTTTGTGTCGGTGCTGGTGGCTCAGTGTCAGCACAGCGTCCTTTTTGACAGCTACCTGATGAACAGCCTCATCTCGCTGCTCACTGAGCTGTCCAACTCATACGTAAGGGCGTTCAGACACACGTGCACGCTCGCGGGTAAGAGACGAGACGCATGCGGATGGAACTGTGGAAGTCCAGCAGGGCCAAAAACATGTGATTCAAATATTTAAAAAAATTTTATTATAATTTTTTTTTACCTGTGCTTGTGTCAGATGTTTTGTTAAACTGTTATTTAAAAGTTGAATCTAACAAGTACTTGATAAGCAACATGCAAACTCTGTAAATGACGTGAACAAAGCCTCAAAAACACACACAATGTCAGGTGGTTTTGGTCCGTCTGGCTTTCCACACACAAATACAGTAATCGTTGTTAAATCATTTAACGTGGACTCTGTGATCTGAACGTGTGGCAAGCGGTGAAGTTGCTGAGCTCTCTGCTGAGCGTGGCTCTGAGCCTGAGCGTCGGGATCGAAAACAGTCAGAAGCTGTACAACGTGCAGAGGACGAAGACGGTGAGACAGAAGACCCAGCAACTGGAGAGGATGCAGAAGAAGATCTCGGAGGTGAGATTTGTGGATTGAAGACGCTTGGAGGTCTGAATGTTTGCTTTGTGTGACTGAATCGAATTTTAATGCCCTCTGACGCCTCTAAAAGTTGCAGGAAAAGAGGGCGGAGGTAGAGAGCATGATGGACGTCATCTTCAAAGGGGTTTTTCTTAAAAGATATCGGTACACAACGCTTCTTACATTGCCTCTTGCAATTTATTTATTTATTTTTTTTAAAGTTTGAAGCGTTTTCATGTCGACAGGTAACACTCTGCATATATTGTGTATGTTTGAGCAGGGATATGCTTCCAGAAATTCGCTCAGTCTGCATGGAGGAGTTGGGCTTGTGGATGAAGCTCTACAGTTCGTCATTCCTCAATGACAGTTACCTCAAATACATGGGCTGGATGATGCATGACAAGGTCAACAGCTGCTTTTACAGGCAATTCAAGCAGCTTTTCAGATCCTGAAAACAAGCTGAAACTCTTTTTACGTCACCTTTCAGGTACCGGATGTGCGTCTGAAGTGTGTGTTAGCTCTGCAGGGTCTGTTCGGTGACCCTGTCCTCCTCCCTAAGCTTGATCTATTCATCAGTCGCTTCAAGGTAAACAAGCTCCAGTGTTTAAAGCCTTCAGCTGCACACTATGTCTTATAAATTCTGGCTCACAGCGCTAAAATATTCCCAACCCTAGAACTTATTAGTATTTTATTGGTATTGTTTTTGCGATAGACCAACAGAAAGTTGCACATAATTGTGGAATTGCAAGAAAAATATGACTTTGAAAGTTTTGTACAAGTCAAAAATATAAAAAGTGAGGCGCCTTTAATCTGATTCCCCCAAATAAAATGGAATGCAATGAGTTGTGCTAATTGGTGGGTATTGTATAAATACAGTATGGAGGTATGAGGCATATTACAGAAGATTAATCAGACTGTAGAATAGAGTAGATCTTTGTTATCGACCAGAATGAGAAGTAGCCAACAGGCTGATGGTTACTTCGGAGGAGTTGCAGTGATTGACTGGCTCTATCAACACAAACTATCAGCTATAGACTAAGTCAATCTGGCATAAATGGTGGAACTAAAGGAAGAAAGCTGTTGTTGAAAGATACCCACAAGACATTTATGTTTACTCAGAGGTCCAAGAACAAATACTTGCCACACTTTTCAGTGTTTTTAATTTTGTAAGAAAAAAAACAAAAACGAAAACTAGTGGTCCTTTTTCTTTCACATTACAATTTTGCACTACTTTGTGTTGAACCATCACATAAAACACCAATAAAAACATACTAGAGTTTGTTGTTGTAATGCAGCGAACATTAAAAAAAAAAAAGTTTAAGAGGTCAATACTTTTGAAAGGGATATATTTAATATTAGTACTTATTTAAAATAAGTCCCCGGATATATTAAAATAAGAACTATGAAAATATTTGATCAGAACTGTCAGTTAAATCGTCCACACATCTCCCTGAGCTCCAAGCGTCCTTCATCGTCATTATATTCTCCGTCCCATTGTGCGGCAGAATCGTCTGATCTCCATGGTGCTAGATAAGGACAATGAGGTGGCAGTACAGACCATGAAACTATTGGTGCTAATCTCCAGGTAAGTTGTATTAATATTGATTCCATTTTTTTTTTTTCTTTTTGCTTTTTTTTTCCCCCCCGCCACCCCATCACCCTTCTCTCCCCTGCTCCCCCAGAGCCACAGACGACGTGCTGACGTCTGAAGACTACAAGCAGCTCCTTCAGGTTGTTTACTCCTCTCATCGGCCTCTCGCAGCCACTGCAGGGGAGCTGCTCTACTCAAGGTAAAAACGCCTCCGTCGCTTGGTTACATATACTAATTACTTGTTTTGACAAAAACAAGAAACGCCATTGGCCTGTTTCAGGATTCTCAGCGCTGTAGCGCCTACCTCTGATAATCAGGATGAAAGGAGCGAAGAGGACGAGCGAAGACAACAGATGTTTGACAGACTTAAAGCTTTACTGCGGTTTTATCAGGAGTCTGAGGTGACAGGTTGTTTTTACATTTTTTAGTTTACAAAAAAAAAATGCTTGTTGCGTTTCATATTTAATGGATAATTTTTTTTTTTTTTTATTAAATCACGTAAACCTTCAGCTCCACAAGCATGTTGTTTACCTGGTGGACAGCCTTTGGGACTGTGGTGGGTCTCTGCTGAAAGACTGGCCCACGCTCACAGCAGCGCTGCTGCAGAACAGCTCAGGTAAGAACGCATGTGTGTGAGTGAAGGGGGGGGGAAAAAAAAAGAAAACTGTTCTTTCTTGTACTGTCATAAACATGACATAACACCTGTTACGAACATGAAGGAGTCTTCATGAATGTTTATGACTGTTGCCCTGAAGCGTGATTTGGTAAATAACGACGCTTTTAATGCAAAGCTGCATTAAAACTTGCATTAAAAGTCAATTAAAAGCGTCAACTTTGCGTTAAAAGTGTCATTATTTACCAAATGACTCCTCATGACATCAGTCGTAAACATTCATGAAGACTCCTTCATGTTCATAACACGTGTTATGTCATGTTTAAGACAGTCTCCTGCACGCCCCTTCAAATGCAGTGTTACCCAATATTCCTTTTGCCTTGTCATATAATATAAATGCAACATATTTTGAGGAAAATTCTTTAAATTTGTCAATAGTTACAGAATTTCATAAGATTTTACAATATCTTACTAATATATTGTATAGGTATTAATCAAACCGTGGGTGTTTTTGTGTAGCAGGTTTTACTCCGGCAGAACAAGCAGTGACTGTAGAGATCCTGGTTGCGTCGGTACGTCAGGCCACAGAAGGGCCGGCGCTGGTAGGGAGGAGCGGGGCCAAGAAGGTAAAAAGAAGGCCGAATGATGTCTGACTTTTAATCTGGTCAAACATTACGGCTTTAAATTTAAATGCCACGAACAAACTTTGTTTGCCAACAGATCATGAGCAACAGAGAAAAGAAAATTCAAGCTGACGACTGTCTAAAGCTCACTGAACACCTGTTTTCTGTGCTTCCCAAGTTACTCTCCAAGGTATTTAAACCACACGCAGCAGTCCATGCAATAAGCTCAGTTCACGCTATGTGGTGTAAAAAAAAAAAATAAATAAAATAATGTGAATTATTTTATTGTGTTTCTGCAGTTTTCATGTAGTGGCGACACTGTTGCTTCCCTGATGCGGATTCCTCAGTACTTCCACCCAGACAGTCAGGAGGCTAAAAACACACAGGTCTGCATCATAGCCAGATCCATATTAAATAATAAAATATTTTAAACTGCTATGTTTTTCTTATATTAAAACAGTTAATGATAATTGAGCTTTAATAAAAAAACAAAATGTAACTATTATGGGGGGGTATTTCTAGTTTACCTTTTAAACAACATCCAATTTAGTTCATCTCGTCAATCCACTGCAGAGTTCTTTTTGCGTGTTGACTTTTAGTACTGATAGTTTTATTATTTATTTCTTTTTTTGGTAAAATTACATAGAAAAATGAGGCAATAGGAGCTTTATGAAGACAACTAATCAAATATCGTTTCTGTTTTTTTTTTTTTTTTTTTTTTTTCATGTGTCTTCAGTTGATAGCATAACCAAACAAAAATAGTTCTTAATCATTTCGCATGATGCCGTTTGTGCAGTCAGTTTCGAGCCTGGTGACAGAGATGGCAGCTGTTTCGGACCTTCACTCGGGCCCTGCGGTTCTGGAAGCAGCGGCTCGAACATACCTCAGTCTGTGTGGCGATGGCGCAGCGTGGGCCGCGGCGGCCGGAGCCTCACGGGACTCTCTGGTCCAGCGCTGGGTGGACCGACTAACAGAGACGATAGGGGAGTCGGTCATGGTAGGCGTCTCGGTTCCCTTTGTGCAGCCAAATACATTTTTGGAAACTAGCCGTCATCTGTTTTTAGTTCCTTTGTTGAATCGGCCATACTTTTGTCAATTTTAGATTCTGAAGAGATAAGCAAGCAGTGGCCAACATGTGCGCTTAGGGTTCCTACGCTGTATTTAAAAGTCTGGAGCAGTTGGGCTTCATGATTTTCCAGGTCTTCATAAGTATGGGGGGACAAAAATGAAAATGTGTTATGGGAAAATGTTTGCGGTTCCAGGCTTCAGATACAAATCTGAATTCCTGAAAAATACAGTTTTTTTTTTTTTTTTTTTTTTTTTTTTGCTTGAACTTGCATTTAAGTTGCCATTAATCTTTAATTTACCACATCACAGCTTGAGTCTTTGTCCAGTTTGATTTATCCGTCTGTGTTTTGAATCACAGATAAATGCACACTAATTTTAATGAGTTAATTTATATATTTATTATATAATTTTACAGCTTTTTTGGACTCTAAACTTTCTTAGATGAAGGATATCAATTACACATGCATTTGTTTTATTGAAACCCTCCTTTTTTCAAAAACAGATTAAATCTTATACTAAAGTTACATAAATTTTAACATCCAAAATAAACATTAAATGCTCCAAAAATACATTTTAAAAGATACTTATTGAGAGTAGTATATTCCGGTCCAGTTTGGAAAGTCTAAATATTATGGATTTCCAACTAGAGCTGATCTAGTTATATCGAAAAAAAGCCTTGAAATATTCCTTTATTCTTACATCAGATTGGAAGTTAACTTCAACATGAGTTTTTTTTTCTTCTTCTCCTGTGGTAAATGCTTTGCTCACAAATTTCCAAATGTTAAAAAAAAAAAAAAATTCCTAAGAAAATCTAATAAATGGAGTATTGCGGAAAAAAATACAGAATTTTTTAGTGACGATTTTTTCAGGAACTATTCACACTTCAAAAATTACTTGGCTTTAGAAAATAGAGGATCTGTGTAGCTGACAGGCCTCAAATTTTTCCAATAATTTAATTAGAGAAGTCTTATGTTTTGTTCATAAGCGTAGAATTAATTTTCTAAGAAATAAACAGTGAGTCCTACCTAACTGGGTAGTTTTTCTGTTCATCCGCTCTCTTGCAGCGTGGCTGTTTTTCTGCCGAGGAAGACGAGACGAGTCAAATTGTAGCGACACTGAAGAAACTCAGAGCTTTCCACAAGTGAGATTTGGCCGACGAGGACGCACAGCTAACTCAGTAGTTTAGTGTGAACTGCTTCTAGATCGACCCTGTTCCAACCTGTTTCTGTCTGCGTCGTTGTAGCTGTCATGACCTCAGTCGATGGAGCGTGTTTGATCTGCTGTCTCCTCTCCTGACAGAGGACGGCAGCCTGGGAGGACCACCGCCACAGGTACCGTCATTAAATTAGATACTTTTAATGGTTTTTTTGTTCTCTGTGTTTTGCTCTGATTAGGTGCTGTTTCCACAGGTGCTGGAGGAGGCATTGCAGTGCATGTCGTTTGCCATGCTGTGGTCCCTCAGCACGAGCAGCCAAACTCTAACTTGCAGGGTGAGTTGCATCTGCGTCATGAAAGCATGATCCATCTGAATCCTGTTATGAATAGGGAACTTTCTTCTCCAATTCAAAATGTACATTAAGAAAATACCGTACCGTACTGTTAATTTGGCTGTGATTACTCTATATTCTTTATTTTAATTGTAAAGTTTAAATACACACGCCAGGGGTATGAATTTCATGTTCATTTTGGGTTTTTTTTTAATCATGCATTTGAACTATTGTCTGGGTGGATGATGATACATCATTTCAATGCATTTTAGGTATTAAAATTACATTTATTGAGGATATTTTTAGGTCACATATAATGAAAACTTCGCATACAGATTCAGTTTAATGACGAAAATCACTCCACATTGATTTTCACTGGTGATGCAAAACTACAGCAACAAACTTCCGGCATGATTCTGATTGGATATTTGACTGCTGTTCTTGGCAGGAGCGGTAGAGTTCATTTGAACTGGTTCATTTTCACGATTCGGTTCCTCAAATTCCAATGGGTTGGGCTTTAATGTTAGCCAGCTTCATTTACGCCAAAACCGGTTTAGTTGTGCTTCTGGGATCATTGTGCTGTGGGAACAGCCAACTTTCAACCATCTAGCTATTAATTTGCGATTTAAAAAAAAAAATCCGGAGGTAATCCTCCTTCTTCAGTATCCAATCAGCTTTTAGAATCCACAATTCAGTTCAGTAAAACTTTTATTTGTCCCCAAGGGGAAGTTCAAACACCGACATGTTAAAAACAGACATAGGGTCGTCACGATGCCACCACCACCATGCTTGACAGCTGATAAAGTGTTCTCGTGTGTGAAAACTTCAGGTTCACTCCTCCATATAAACTCCATGTCATAACGGCCAAATAGTTCAGTGTTTGCTTCTGGGCGACTTGCTGTGAACGGTGACAGTACTCCACTATTTGTCAGTTCAATGCAGGCTTGATTCTCACGAAATTGCTTTCATTTGAGGATTGATTTTGGAAATCAACCAGTTTAAATGAACTTCACCAATATTTATAAAAAAAAACAACAACAAACAAACAAAAATATATCTAGTGGGAATGTATCAATCATCAATTTTAGGAGATTTATGCTTAGCATGATTGTGTTTCCACTTTCTGGAAGAGTGGATGCATTTTTCTAGCTTTGTGATCCCTCTGGAAAACTTTGGAGATGCAATGTGTATTTTTTTTTTTCTTTTTTAGGAGAAAGCTGTGGCCCAGAGGCTCCAGCTGCGTCTCTTCTGTGAGAGGAGCTATCGGTGTCTCTCCCACTGCAACCACAGCGTGAAGAATCAGGTACAGCGGGAAGCAGGGTGAAGAACATCTTACCACCTTCTTTCCTGACCTTTCCCTTTGCTCAGGCGTTCCTGGGTGTGTGCGATGTCCTGACGGCTCACTCATACCAGCTGCAGGTGTGGGATCCCACCCGCTTCGGCCCTCTGCTCTACACTCCCAGTCCCAAACTGCAGAGGGCGCTGCTCACCTTTGTATGCATGAACGTGTTTGTCGTCCCAGACAGCGACAACCAGAGCAGAGGTAAGATCTCAGCATATTTACTTTTTTATTTTACCTTAACCTTCACTTGGAGAATTGTATACCCACATAAAATATTTTGACGCCAATTAAAATGATCATCATTTGAGGGTTTTTTTTTTTATCTCAAATAGTTGTGACAAAAGTTGAAGGCGTAAACTTCTGGATGATTGTGACGTTAGCCAGAAAGAAAATAAAAATAAAACAAATGTTTTCACATGAAAAACATGCTGGACAAATATGTAATTTTAAAATATTGTTTGATATAGTTACTTTGTGTTTATCTGATATTTCTTTCTTTGTCTGTGCATGAAAATTAAGAAGAAAAAAACACACAATGCTGAAATAGCATAAGCATGAATAAGAGTTAAGTTTAATGAAGCAAGACAGAATAAAATGTTCTTAAAGTAAACATGTTAGTCAGAATTTATCGTGGTTTGTTAGATTATACTCATGATAGCTGTCATTAAACCTAGTTAATTCATAATTTTAACACTTGTGGCTTTCAGCTAATGAAAATCATAAAAATTCTGTTTCTCAGAAGAGAAACTTATAATAAGACAATTAGTTTTTGTTTTTAGACTGAGCTGTCGGACATCAACATTTTTATAAAACGTGTCAGCATGAAATTCAAACTGCTTGATGGGCTTTGAACACCTCTATCACAGTTGTTTTTCTTCCCTCCACTCAACTTTCTGTCACTGTGCTAGGATTAGATTCATTAACAATGATCTGTTGAGGCTTACACTCCTTCTGGACAGTGTCAGCAGCCTTCCCCATGTTTGCGTAGACCATAAAATAACATCTTTGTATTAAACGTCCTCTTCTTATCAATTGGTGGTATGTAATGTTCCAGTTCTCTGTAAGCTGCAAGCTGCAATCAATGACATTAATAGAAATAAGTGCTTGAAATTGAATACTTTGTGTGTAACGAATTAATGTAATCTGAATTGAATTGCTGAAATTAATAAACTTCACGGTGATATTCTGTCTTATTTAGAGGAAGCTGTAGGCTTTCTTCAAAACTTGATGAGGATATTAAGAGGAAAAAAGGAGCAGGGGATAAAAAAGAAAAAAAGAAAAAAAAGGGATGCTTTTGATGAAACCAAGAACATTTGCACATTTTGGGCCTTTGCAGTTCAGGTAGATCAAACCATCAGAGAAAGCAAATGTTCTCCAACATTTAAAAGATGACAAGATTTAGCTTTTTATCTGCGCCACAAAAAAACCCTCCAAAAAACCCAGGAAAATACAAAAATAGAAAACAGATTCAACTTTATGCTTTATAAAGTTTTTTTTTTTTTTCTTTTTTTTGTTCGAGGCTGGCAGATGAGCAAAAGTGCTAAGAGCTGCACACAAAGTTAGGAGAACTTTCCTTCCCGGTAGCGTTGCACAGTAGATGGCAGTGTCACTCCGCGTCGTCTCAGAGTAGAAAACCCCGCAGCTTCCTGTGCTCACCAACGCGCCGATTCTTAAATGCACGGCCACACGTTTGGCGTAATAAGCCGCAGCAGAGCCGCTTGCCCGACTGTAAACATCTCCCGATTTCCAACCCGACCTGATGATTGACCCCCCCCCCACCTAATTACAAAGGAGGCCCCGTTAATACCTTCAGACTGAAACAGGATTGACTAGTTTGTATGGAAGCGTGTTCGACTTTGTTATGCAAAGCCATGCAGCGTGTAAACCCGATGGTGACGGCGGCGGCGACGGCGGCAGCGCGCTCCTCTTTGATCCATAATGAGGAAAACAAGAGTGACGTGTGGGAAAAGTGGAAACAAATGAAATAAAATAAAAAAAATGGGGTGATTTCTTTGCAGAGTCCTGCAGGTAAACGTCTGAATTCATTCACCGCATCCGAAACATTTCATTGTCTCTCATAGCAGCTTCTGCTTTTCACCGACATATTGCATCCAAAATGTGGGAGAAGTCCGGGAAAAGCCAATAACTGTCCTGGCGGGACTCTCTTAAATGTTCAAGCAAATGTAATCCAAGATTATTGGTTTTTGAACATGTAATAAAAAGCTATTGTTTTATTGGATATTCCTGGTAATGATTTTGTTACACGGACAGTGTTTTCTATTAGCCGCGGGATCAGAGATCACTCAGAGGGCAGGGGCACTGAGGTAAATCAAAAGAAAAAAAAAAAAAAAAAAAATCAGGGCAATCTCTTTCCGTGAGAAAATTCCATTAACTCTGGCTCGCCTCCGAGACCATTTTATTAGCCTTGTGAAAGATTGAAGCCACATGGTGTCACACCCACAACTACAGTCTGATGTTATCTCTGATTTCCACCTGCTAAAGCCATCGTCCCAAGACTCGAACTCTCACTCTCCCCGTTTAGACTTTGTTCTTTTTTATTCCTTTCCGTTATATGATTTTGTGTGATTAATCCCTCCTCTTTTTATTTTTTGTTTTTTCGTCATTTCCCATATTTTTCTCCTGTTTTTTTTTTTTTTCTGACTTTTTGACCATTTCACATCCAATCACATGTTTGAACCTCACCCCATCCCTCCTCCTCTTCCTCCTCCTCCTCCTCAGTCAGCGAGAGCTCTGAAGTGGAGAGGCTGGAGGAGCTTCACAGAAGAAGGAATCTGCTGGCGGCCTACTGCAAGCTGATCGTACACGGAGTGCTGGAGATGAGCACGGCGGCGGAAATCTACACGCACTACATGAAGGTGAAGGTTAACTCCGTCAGATGGGTTGGATGCTAGAGATCGCATCTATTCACGTTCATATAAACGTACAGATTTATTTATTTTTTTATTTTCTTTTTGCAAAAATCAATGAAGTTCTTGTGTCTGAAAGGGTTAAGGTTATAATTCTTTTTTTTTATTTGTTTTTTTTACATTTGACAACAACAAAAACGTGTGTATTCTATTTTTCTTTACACTTAGTCTAAGAACAGCCTTAAATTTTACTTCCCAAATTCAGTCACTAAATAAATAAATATTTTGATAGGATTTTTTTTTTTAAGAGGCATCATAAAAATTTCTGAAAAAAAAAAAAACCCTAACATTTTGATGACTCAACTTTTTCATTTCTGTAACAAATGTTCTTCGCTTTTGCTTGATATTTGGTATTTCATTATCGTGCAAAATTTTCACAAGAGCAATTTCTCCCCCCAACACAAGAATGAAGTAAAAAAACAACCAACCAAACAAAAAAAAACAAAAAAACAGAGCAGTTTGGATGCTTTTTGTGCTTTTGTCCTCTTAATCACCCATTCATAAATTAAGATGACTTGCATGAATCCTTATAGTGCATTATGTTTGAGCATACTACTTCCAAGTACAGTCAAAAAGAAACAAGTATACCACCCGAAAATTTGGGGTCTAGTGATGCATTCAATTTGCCTCGGAAGTTGAACTTCCTGGCAATGACATCGAACCGGAGTTGCGCATGTTCAAGTCTGAAAACCAGTGTAATTTACTAATTATTGTAGTGGTAGTAGTAAAGTACTGCTGTATTTTTCCTTTTCATTTTTCAGTTCAGATACTAAAAAAAAAATAAAGTTTCATAACAGAGGGTGGACATATATGTTTGCCTCTGTTATAATCTCCAACTTCCTGAAATAATGTTTTTTCTACCAAGTAAAAATTGAGATTGTTTATTTGAGTATAGCATGTCCAGTGCATATAAGGTTTGATATGATGTAAATTAGTGACGTTAGGCATAATTGGTAATGGCATAATAAAACAATTTTTGCAGTTCTTGTTTGTAGAATACTTTTATTATGTGTCAAATATGCATCGCCGTGCAGTTCAGCTGCACTAAGGCTGGGGGATTTTGTTTAAAAGATTTAAAGAAACACAAACGGTCAAAAGTACTGACCAGTAGTTTATGTTTCAGTGTTGGGATAAGATGTGAGGCTTCCAAGTAGCTCCAAATTTTGAGTTTTAGTTGCAGTTTCAAATATTGCCTAAAAACTGTGTACATTCTCAGCTGGCTGCTGGTGCTCCACATGACGTCAAATGATGCATCTCTCAGTAACATATTGCAAACTTACTCGATTTATTTATTTTTTTTGGTCCCCAGCATTACAGCGACTTCGGCGACATCATCAAGGAAACGATTTACAGGACCAGACAGACGGATAAAATAGAGAGCACTCGTACTCTGGTGCTCTGCTTGCAGCAGGTAAAACATGGTTTGCTCATACAAAAACAAAACAAAACAAAACAAAAAAAAAAAAATCAACCTCCTCTTCTGTCAGTACAGCTGCTGATGTGTGTTTATTTTTTTTCACCCCCCCCAGCTGTTTGTGCAGCTTAAGCGGGAACAAGAGAGCGGCGGCAGGGCTCACTCGGGAGTGCAGACTTTCACCTGCATTAAGGAGCTGGCCAGGCGCTTCGCCCTCACATTCGGAGACCTTGTCAAGTTTCGTGAGTGTCTCGTCATGATCCACAGGTCAGCCAGTCTCCCCGACTGTTTTCGGATCCGTGTCGGTTCCGATTTCCGTTCGCTCAACTTCTCGTGCGAACGTGTTTAGGAACGGCGTGGAGTTTGTGTTCCAAGAGTTCAGACAGACTCCAGACAACGCAACGCCGCCGTACCTCTCCTACCTGACCATCCTTAGTGAGTTCTCCAACAAACTGCTCAAGCCAGACAAGAAGGCAGTGTGAGTGTTGCGGGCAGCTTGGATGAATATGAACTTTGACATTTTTTCAAACTCTTTATTATTTTTTTTCCTCCCTCTGTGTTCTCAGGCTCTCCTACCTGCAAAAACACACCGCGGAGCACATAATTGACCTCAGAGAGGAGTGCTGGCAGCCGCTCATCTACTATCGCGCGTCTTTATTGGCAGTGGCAGAAATGGAGGACGCTGTGTCGTATGTGAGCTCAGACAGGAGGCCCTGCCTTCACAGTCGCTCTCCTGTCTCCAAACAAAAACTGGAAGGTATGACCCGGCGAATGAGAGAGGGCTCCTGCATAGTCTGGAAAAGTAGGGGGTTTGATTTAAATATCTTGTAGTTCTGGGTAAGTTTGGAGAAACTAAAGAGCCGGGAAAAATATTTCCAGACTTTATTCCCCTTCTTCGTCCTTCGTTGTGTCCTTTCTTCTTTCTTTCTTTTACATTTTTGTCTTTGTCTTTCCTTTCTGTTATACCTTTTCTTGTGTCCTTCTTTCCTTTCCTTTTCTGTCTTTCTGTCCATGCATCCTTGTCATTACTTATTTTTATTTTATCCTTTCTTTCCTGCCTTGCTGTGATTTCTTTTGTACTTCCTTCCTTCCCTACATTGTCTAAGCTGAACAATATATTTTGTTCTTACCTTTTTTCTTTCTGTCTTTAATTGTATCCATCCTTCCCTGCCTTGCTTTCCTCACTTCCTCATGCCCATTCTATCCTTCACTCAATTCTTCCTTTTCTAGTGTCCTTTCATTCTCTGTATCTTTCCTTTTCTTCTGTTTCCTTTCTTCTATTGTACTTCCTTGCTTTATTTGTCTTTTTTCCTTCCCTGCTTTCATTCCTTTGTGTCCTCCCTTCTTCCCTTGCTCTGTTTCCTTTTTTGCTTTCTTCTCTCGTTTTCCTCCGTTTTTTTCTTGTGTGTCCTTCTTTCCTTCCTCTGTCATGATTTAATGGTGAACTTTAGCGTTTCATATTTTAAAATGACCATAAAGATCAGAGTCTGGAAAAGTTGGTTGCCGACACGTTTTGCCTCTTAATTATGTTTTTAGGACACAAGTCCCCAAGTCAAGGTCACCCAGCTGAACAAGTTACTAAGGTTAACAAACCCAGCATCAGCCACAGGTGGAAAAGCTTTCTTAAACTATTCACAAATGCAATTTTTTCACACTATTTCTTACCCAAGTCCACCTCCTCAGTTCTCAGGTGAACCCGGGTGACGCGGATCCGTTCTCCATCCCTCCGGAGCTCCACGGAAGAAGCTTCAACATGGCTGCCACCGTCCTCGGCAGCAACAGCGAGTCAGATGACGGCAGCGTGGACATCGAGCTGTGAGGAGAAGGAAGTGGGAGCGGGCCGTCTCTCTCGTCTGGACAGGGCTTCCATTAGCGGTTTCTTCTTAATCTGCACCTGATAACTAGTGTCCACTTCGTTAGGTTGTGCAGAGATCCAGACTCCAATGTTTTGTTAGATTTAAACAATCAGTATTTTAATTACTAAAGGGGAAAATATGACCAAAAACCCCCAAACCAAATCATGTTATTTAAGTTTTAATGCTGTTTGTGTCATTTAGTTGTTGTTTTTTTGTCATATCCTAATGCACCTTTTTTTTTTACTTTTATTTCTAGCAATACTTGATACACGACATAAGCTGGTAGTTGAAGTAGTGCCAAACTAAGAAACACTATTTATAAAAGGATACAGGGTTCCTATGCAGTCTTGAAAAGCGAGAAATTTTGCTTTTACAGCTTTCCAGGCTTGGATAAGTACAGAGAATACCAAACTAACAATAAAAAAAATGTGTGTTTCCTGCCTGGGTTCAATTTTCTAAACTAAATACAGTATATTAGGGAAACATTGGGATTAATATTTTGATGGTATTCTAGTTTGTTTCATTACAAATTTTAACTGAAAACCCAAAACTGAATGCACTGAAGAATTGGGAAAAGGGAAGTTGTAGTTTTTCTGACAGAAATGTAATTTTTGAAATAATTTTTTTTTAGTTTGTAGAATTAGAAGAAAGTATTGAATATCACGAACTGTGCTTTTAAGAACCTACATTTAAACCCGATCATGAACAACCTTAATGGTGTATTATCCCAGATGTCAAAAAGCAGGTGTATGTAATGTTGGCAAGACTGCTGGAAAAATCTCAAAAATTGTGACTGGAAAGGTCTGGAAATTTAAAATAGAGACGTGTGGGAACCCTGCGGAAATCACCGATTAAGACTGAACTGACTTTCAGAGACTGAATATTTTCAAGAAAAATCTAAAAATATCAGAATAACAGGAAATGCTGAATCACAGCGAAGTGCGAAAATGTATAGCGATGTCGACATCTGGATAGTTTGGAATTCCTAACTCAAAAATAGGCTTAACCTAAATGCACTTAGGTTAAGCATTTCTTAACCTAAATGCTTGAGAAATAAAGCTAAATACCTTTTTTTAGGATTATTTTAAAACCCAAAGATCATGTGATAAAACTGGTCTTGTGTACAGTTATTACTTTAAAAAAAAGTAGTATTTAAAGCAGAATAAGAATAAAACACCCTGACCATTTTACAAAATCGCAGAAAAAGTTTGTACTTACAAACGTATAACAGGTTGTAAATTCAGTGAGAAACGGTCTGTAAAGTCTTGTGCGTATGAACCAAGTAGCTACTGCCCCAAAACAGAAAACACACTTCGGCTGATGAGTAAAACTGTGCAGAGCGTCTTTTGTACATATCGACCAACACTGTAGCAGTGAAGTTTGGAGCATTGTTTCCTCTTCCAGCCTCATAAACATCATTTACGTTTGTCACTTGACAGCCAGTGGATTTATGTTCTATCAAAGCGCAACACTGCTTAAGCAGTCATTACGGGATGAGTTAGAAAGTGTCTTTTAAACCTTTTTGGTCGATCAGGGTTTGATCACGCGTACATGATTTTACATCAAGGACTATTTGTATTATGTGACCATTATATATATTTTTTAAACAGTGCTGTAATATAAAATACACCTTTAAGTTCATCAATTAAGCTTTTTATATTGGTGTCGGATTTCATTGGCTCCGTTGTCATGACAGTTTATATCTATTTGTAATGTAAATAATTTGAATAAAACAATACCTGTAGCCTTTTATTGATACATTCAAGCCTTGACCGTGTTAAAAAACTAATGTATATTATTATATGGAAAGTTTATTTCTCACAAATTAGTTTTTTTTCTACAAAGTGACCGTCTAAATGGCTCTTAGTTGAGACATTCAGAGTGTTGAACATTAAAACAAGTGTCCCTTTAATAACTGTAGCTAAAATATTTCAAATATTAGTCCAATAGAAAGATTGAACATTTATTTTGAATTTATTTTTCCAGTACTACATCATAGTCTGTACCTGAATTTTCCTTACGATACCAACGCCATCATTTTGCATCACTGCACAATTTTCCCTTCTGCCACTTTATCTAAATATGCAAAACATTTCTCAGTGTTTACCTTCCTGCCGAATCCTTAAGCAACTTTGCACCCATGTAGAAAATGCAAAAAAAATAAAATAAAATAAAAATAAAACATTTTATTGTTTTTGGCATCGGAACATTTATGCAGGTGTGGGTGCACAGCAGAAGTAAAACGGTGACAGAGAAATACGGGCAACTGGAGGGAAAAAAAACTAAACAAAACAAGAAAATCCTACATTCTGTGAATGTCCCACATTCTTTTCACATGAAATTAGTCGTACAGTGTAAAAACCAGCACTATTCCTTTACTGTTGTAACTAAAGCTTCATTATTAATTTAAAAAAAAAAAAAAAAACACAAAACAAAAACCCAAATGTTCCTTTATTTCCTCTCAAAGCACAATCACGCAAAGTACTCTGTACCATAGAAAAATGTCTAAAACTCCACATCATTTACAACACGGCAAACTCATAATAAATATGTACAATACCTCATAAATTCATCTCAAATAATTTAGAAACCCAACTCTACATTAAAGTCCTAATGAACGCAGACACGTACAGTATGCGGTTTTATGTGTGTGTGTGTGGTCATGTGAACGGCGAGCAGAAGGCTTAGACTGTGGCTCGTTAGGAGTTTACAGCAACAGACCCTTTAAGCATTTTACAGCCTCGTAGAAAACCCCTTTGATATGATTACTGGAATGTAACATTAGCCAATAAATCTGATCCCTGAATGAAATCAATAAGGCCTATTAAAACTATTCAGGGAGATCTGGTGTAGAACTAATGCCGTTTGGCAACGCCGATGTTTCGGTGCAGCAGGACTTTCCCTGAATGATCCGTGACGGTAAAGGCTTATTAACATGAGGAGGGAACAATAGTGAAAGAAAGAAAAGAAAGAAAAAAAAGAGCTACAGCTTTCAACATTATTAAGTCATCTCTGGTGATTTTTTTTTTTTTTTTTAAAGTGTAACACATGAAAATATAAAATTGCCTCTCTGAGTGCTGAAAACCTTGCAACACTTTTTACCATTCGTTCGTTAGACGTGTGGGACTTTGAGATGTCTAAGGCGTCTTCTGGTTTTTGAGTCTGTTGATTTTTTTTTTTTTTTTTGTCTGACGCTGTTTTCATAACCTCGTCACGTTGACTGTATATATGGAAGAGGAGGGGTGGGGGATGGAGGGTCATTCGAAGTCGTCTTCGTACTCATATTCGTCCATGTCCAGGTTGCAGTGTGGTGTGGGGATCTCAAAGAAGTGTCTCTTTGTCAGACCCAGCTCGCTGGAGATGTGCTGCCCCAACGGGCTCAAGGGATTATCATACCTAAACGGACACAAGGAGACGGGGATTACCAATAACACAGTTGTTGGACACCAACAAATCCTCTGGAAATTCTCTACAGGACGCCGAGGTGCTTTTAATTAATGCTGGATTGAAACAATCATGGTGAAAATGTATTCCAAGATTTATGACGCTGTTAGAAGAGCCCGCCAATCGACAAACTTTTTTGTTTGCCGATTGGCGGGCTCTTCTAACCGGTGTGTGTCCTGCAGAAGTATTCACATCCTTTGGACAGCATTTCATTGTTTTTTTTTCTTTTTTTTTTTTGGAGGGGGGATGGACCAATACAAAACGGAAGGACGATGATGCACCGTTTTCCGTCTCTACCAGCGTTGGACATCTTAAAACTAAAATCCTTCTCCCTTCTTTGCAACAAAGCTCCAGATCAGTCAGATTAAAATCAATATTCAAGTCTTGCAACAGATTATTAGTTGGATATAGACGTAGATCTTTGATTCCTGCTGGAAGGCGACGCTCTGAGCTTGAACACAAAAGCATGCCACCATTTCCAGATTGTCGCAATTTCTCTTTCACTTCACACCTTCGTGCTGCTGTCTTTCTAGAACTACACGACTCACGGTGGTAGTATGTCGGTGTTGCTCTCTTACGTTCTGATTTGTTCTTTTCCAAAAGAAAAAACAATGTTTTATCATCTTTTTGGTTTTGGTTCTGCATGTTTGGGACAATTGTTCCCTCTGGTTTATGATGCTGTGCAGCTGGGAGGATTTTAAAAATAAATATATTTTTGGACAATTGGTATCCATGGCAACAGGACATTTTTTTTTATTTATTTTTTAGCACAACTGGGAGCAGCTGATCCAAAGCTCAAATAATACCCTGAACTATGAACCCAAATCCTAGAGGAGTTGAAAAGGAGGACAGGAGGAGGAAGTTTGAACCATCAATCACAACGGTTGAGGATCACATCTCCTACTTCAACATCTAACCATATAGTCAGAAAAAGATTTTTGAAAAATAAGTGGCAAAAGCAAATGAAGTAGATTTATTTATTCCTTTCGGGATAAAGTAGTTTGGAATTGAACTGAATTCGTATTGGCCCATCTCGTAAAACAAGACAATCTGTGATTGTAATATGACAAAGCATTTCAGCCAAGTTCAAGCGGTATCAACACTTCTGGATTTCACTGTGTGCGAGCTAGACTTGATAGAATGATAAAAATACACGTATTTTTATGCAAATGAATTTCCGACTCGTGCCATTTCTACACATTCAGCAGCAATATGGGGTAAATGTATCCATGCTACGAACACAGGCGGGAAACACGTTTGCTTTCTTGCCAGGAGTTGAAGAATAATCAAACCTGGCAGCAGAAGACGGTTTCTCATTGATGAGAACTCTCCGAGAGAGAGCGCGTTTTTCTACAAACTTACCACATGTTGCCGATAAAGCTTTAAAGGACGCCAAAAGCCGGAATGAGTGAAATTAGTCTTCATGGCAAGAAAGCAAGTAAAACAGATTTATCCATGGCGTTGAACCGAGTCTTTTAGCGAGCAGATGTAACCGGAAAGGACACAGGAGCACCACACGAAGGCAGGGACAGATGTGGAGGAGCTTTCATGTTTTCCCTCAGGTAAAATAGAGATTTAAATGTAAAAGCTGTAAGTTTCTGTAATAAACTCCCAGGTCTACTTTCTGTCTTGAATGTGTGAATATTTGGCGGGGAGAGGATAGATGCTAGGAGTAGGTTTAGGTTGAAACTTTCCCAGAGAGAAGGAACAAACAAAAAAAATAAAATAAGGGGAAGGAGGAAAACTTTTGTCCCTGCTGAAACCCTCAGTGTCTTACCTGCTCTGGGGAGCTGCCTGTCTTTAGAGGTCAGTGGTGTTCCTAAAAGCGCCACACAACATGCCTGTCAACAGCCTGGTTTTATCACTGATTCACTGTCAGTGGGGCGGGGGCTCATCTGCTGCTGCATATTATCCTCAGTCAGAGCAAGCTGGCTACATAAAATGTCCACCATGACAGACAATTCAAAACAACCAGACTTTTCAGCTCAAACACTTGTAAGAAGCTCTTTTTCTTCCATTTTTAGCCGCAATGAATGTACAGCAAACGTTCAATTCTAACCAATGTAACTCTAAAGCATGGTCAGTTAAAAACACAATGGTATTTCTACAATCAAATGAAGCACAAAATGTCCAGATTAAACTTTTCTGAAAGACTTTCAACAGGTGGACGTTGCGCTTCGTCAATATTTTAATAAAATCTGCCCCCGATTATTGGAGCTGCAGCTGTTTCTGCCATCACACTTACACATCGCTGCAGTGATTATTTTCAGCCTCCTCTGCCACCAGTATGTCGTACTCCTCTGCTGCGTACTTCTCCCAGTCTGAGACCTCCTGGCCGTCCGTCTCGGCCTCCTTGGAACAAAAAAAACCCCCCAAAAAACAGGAGTGATTAGAAAATGGACCTGACCTCTGATGGGAGGATGACTCTAACCCACCGCGTCTTACGCACCCTTATGACAGAGAAAGGGTCCCGCTGCTCGTGGTTCAGGTACTTCTCGATGTTGAAGAAAGTGTCAAAGAAGATGTGGGCCAACTTGCACCTCTTGAGATCCCGCAGGGTTATCTTATCTACCCAATGTAAAAAAAACAAACAAACAAAAAAAAAAGAAAATTAAAGACACTTAAGTTCCCAAACAGTGGCTTTAAAAATTATTTACATTTCTTAAATTTACTAAGCAACTGAATTCACAGTGAGTTTAAATTACATCCATATGGACTCTATTTGCTAATATATGTATATAATAAATGACCATTTTGGAATAATCTTTGAATTGTTTTAATATTCAGCCAGTTTACAGGTCCTGGTAAAGCTGTGCTGCAGCCAGTAAAATCAATAAAACCACCTTATTAATCAACAAACACCAAATTAAAAATAATATTGGGGCCAATTATTTCTTCGACTGAACTTAGCCACTGATGTCTGCTGTTGTACTGAATGGGATTTAAGACAGAGCAAGAAATGTAGCCAATATTTCAGCAGCCTTTCAGAAACTAATCCTGACTTTTAAAACTGTATGACCGACCATGCACGTGCTCAGTCTGCATGGAAGGTAGTTGAAACTCTTGCGATTACAATTTACGACGTTCAAAGTGGAACGTTTGTGAAGGACGCAAACAGTTTTTTTACTAGTGTCTCGTCTGCACGCGCATAACTGGAACTGAAATATGTTACGAGTCGAATTATCAATGAGTCGCATCAAAACAAGAGTAAATGTGCTAGCATTAGCCTAGCCAAAAGCATCATGTTTTCATGATGTAAAGCACTTCGATACTGTACAAATAAAATTCATTGATTGATATACCTGGAAATGTCATGCTATTCAAAGTATTACGATATAATATGACAAAGCTGCTGAGTTTATTGTGAGTACATGTTTTTAATGAAGTACTGGACTTGGACTTGATATACGCCTATATTCTAATCACTTGGATCACTGACAGGGGCATCCCGAAAGTGGACATTTTCCCTAAAATAAGACAAATGGTGTTGTCCTCGATGCTACACTATTAAACACAAAAAAGATTTACAGGCATTTCCTTTTCCTCAAAAGTTAGCCTGTTTTGTATTAAGTCGTCTACTGCTTGGAATTCAGATATATACTCGAAAATCCTGATTTTGTCAGTTAGTGTATTTGTGGGAATGACAATGAAGGCTTCAGCTGTTTCTGCTCAGCTGCAGAGAAGCAATAGGCTTTAAAGTTACACATCTTGGCAGCGGTATGGATATTCTTTGAATTTATGACATTACCTACATGAAGAATTTTAACTGACCCCCACAATCTGTTCGAATACTTTAGGTTGCTCTGCCTAGTTACTGTTCGGAAAAACATCTCGGTGAAGAGGTTGTTCCATATCAGGTTACATGTAATTTTATACAACTCTACTCGTGCAGCACACCATCGGGCTGCACTTGGGTCACATTCCAGCAGTGGCCGTCAATACTAAACACGCATACCCCACTGTGAACTTCTAAATCACACAGTGGAGGAGTTAAGTGTTGGAGGGAATTTGTTGACAGTGTGGATGACACCAGCAGCTGGCCGCAGGCAGCCCAGTTAGTCCTCTCATCTGTAACCATTCCCTCGGCCGATGATCAATGATCTGGCCTGAAAACGCGCCTGTGCATCTGCCACCGAGGACAGCCAGATTACGCGCTATGTGGATAAATGTGAAACAGCGCCGACCTTCCACCTCGGGTTTGACGAGGTCGAGCATTTGGCAGAGGCAGTCCTCGAACGGAAGGGGCTCAATGGCCATTCCCTCCAGTTTCTGACACTGTTCGTCGTAGAAGTACTCCAGCTCATACATGCTGAGCACCCCGTCCCCGTCCAGGTCCATGCAGCGGAACCAGTACTCTATGCTGCAAAGGAAAAAAATACAAGAAGTTCAGAACACAAGAAGTAGAATGACACAGTCAGTGCGGCCAAAAGTCAAGATACCTGGTGTCAGTTTTCTTGTCTTCCTCAGAAATGAGGAACCAAACAAAATCAGCGTAGCTTAGCCTTCCCTCCTTATACACCCGTCTGTCCCTGATGACAACAGCAGCAGATAAAGAGGATAAATACTGGTAGCGTACATTAAGACAACATATTCTGATACTCGACTCACCGTGTAACTGTTCCTGAGAATATCCTTTCGATCAGTTTCTGGGAAATGGCTGCAAAACACAAAGCGGAGCGGTCGCTTACAACAGAGCTCTCTCTCTTTCTCTCTCGGTCACCAAACAACTCGACACATGTGGCCCCGTTCATTCTTTCCAGTTCGGTTTTTGTGACAGCACCATAACTCATGGTGGTCATCGCTGTGACCGCATAGTGTTAGAAATTGTTCCAGACATGGCGTCATTGAAGCAGAGTATATACGCTGCTCTCTTATTGATCTTGTGTCTTATTTCCCTTGCCTCACCCTCGAATCATCAGCTAAAAACATGTGGTGTGAAGAGAGGGGGAGATTAATCTATTTTACTGGCTATGGGCGAGGAGCTAATACGGTCCTACAAAACTCTCCTATTGGCCCATTTAGATTCTGGAGAAATAAAAAAAATGTCATAACTGGAACAAGTTTAATGGCTTAGTGGTGAATAAAAAGGTAGGGAGAGTTTTTGATGTGATTAAGTGATCGCGACTGGTTCACCTTGGTCATTGTGCCGCACCAGGTCTTTCTGGTCAATGTAGAGGTCATGATCAGAGTCCAGCTCCCAGAACTTGCAGTAGATCACATAAAAATGCTCATAGGAGAAGTATTCCGTCAGCTGGTTCACATCTTCCTCCTGCTCCAGCAGCGCCACATTCTGTGCAAATAAACGACGGGAAAAGGTTTTTCTTCCCATGTGACGTTTAACCCAATAGTCTAGTGTGATCTAAAAATAATGACATACAAATCCCCCAAATTAAATAAAGCGACTTCAAAAAGACTCCATGTTTGGAAATTTTTTCGCAGTTTGTCTCCTTACAAGCACAAAATTCAATGTGTATTTTTTTTTTAATACAGATTTAATGTAATAGACAAATACAAAGCAGTTGTAAACAGCAAAAAACAAAACTGCACATCACTGTGAACATTTGATTTTTAGAATCGTTAAATACACCGTGTTCCAAATTATAATGCAAATTGGACTTAGGTGCCAAAGACTACATTTTTTGTTGTGCTATTAGATTTATAGATGGTATTGTGTGTCAGGGCTCTTTGAATCACTATAATTAATTTCAGAGAGCTGGTCGATTAGTTTGTCTGCTGGGCTCAATTAAGAAGGATGTTCCACATTATTAAACAGGCCTCAGGTTTCAAGCAATATGGGAAAGAGAAAGAATCTCTGCTGCCGAAAATCATCAGATAGTGTAGAGCCATATGACAAGGTATGAAAACATTAGATATTTAACAATAACTGAAGCATTATCATCGTACTGTGAAGAGATTTGTGGCTGATTCAGAACAAAGACGGGTTTGTGCAGATCAAGGCATAATGAGGAAGGTTTCT
>CAEGAE010034951.1:0-33464 GCA_903067095.1 Girardinus metallicus | reverse complement strand
CATGCAAACTCCGTGCAGAAAGACCCCGGGCCGGGAATCGAACCCAGAACCTTCTTGCTGCAAGGCAACAGCTCTACCAACTGCGCCACTGTGCAGCCCGATGATTAATCAATATATGAATATATCTTTTTTAGACTTCAACTAAAAATGCTAAAAACTAAAAATCAGTGGTGTTAATTTTTCCTCCTGCTGTCCTCTTCTTTGTGGTTTTTGCCAGTAGTAACATCTGTTACATGTTGATCATGTGACTCGTGATGTGAAAAAACTGTTTCTATAACAGTTTTGTGAAATAAATCTATTTTTGATCCAGCAAAAAATCCACTTCATCGTAGCACAAAAACCGTGTTTTTTTTTTCTTTCTTTTTTCAAAATTGGCATGTTTCTATTAGGTGAATGGAAATGAAGCCAGTGACGCACTTTCACAGCCTTCAATGAGTGACGTTAGTCTAAGGAAAATCTGCTTCACTCCTCACGTTCAGCTGTGAAGTGATAAAGAAGTTTCTTGACTGATCAGCCTGTTTTAAGGACCCCGCAGCATCTCAGGCAGGTCAACATCTGGGCTTTGACATTCTTCAGATCTTTCCTTTTCTTAATTCTCAGCCATGTACTGGAAGAACTGGTACGTTTTGGATTATTGTTTGATTTTGATGGTCCAGTCTTGCTTCAGTTTTACCTTTTTTATAGAAAGTTTATAAAAAAGGTAAAACTTACATATTTTCCTCAAACATCTGCAGTAAGTTAATGGTGTTTTTTTCTTCCTCTTTGTGTGAAGTTTTAATAAATCCAAAACCAATTCTGGGCTGTATTTGGCTTTACTCCAGCATTGCTCCAGTGGTCCTGGTCTTTTCTTCTGTCTGGTAAATTTCAGTCTGTCCTTCATTCCAATCTCTAGTGGAAACTAAATTGGTGGTGTGTCTTTCTGATTGTACAGGTGCATCCACAGCAGTAGGAAACTGCAATCGGCTCATGGATGATTGTTTCGATTTCTCATACTTGTCTTAGCAACTTGTGGTCTGCAATCAAAATCAGATGATTTTTATGATCATTTCTCCATTCTTTTGTGCCTTTGTTTGTTTTATCCTTTAGGAGGCGCAGGGAGAAGCTCCAGGCCCACCTGAAGGAAAGTCGCAGTTTGAAAAGCTACACGACCAATCCCATCAATCTTCTAGAAGCCAAGATGAGGGTCCCAAACACCAACCTGCAAATGCATGAGGTAATTTTTGCCCTTACATCAATGCCTTGTTTCATGTCCTCAAACAGAAGACAAACCAAACACATTTGATTATCATCACAAAATACATAATGTGCTTGTAGTGTCTGTCATCATGTGGCTCTGTTGGTATTCCCTTATCTCAGCCCAGCCACTTGCGTCAGGCTCATGGGTCTGTGGCAGAGCAGCCATTCAGTGGTTTCAGAGCTCAGTGCTGACTGATGAAATCATTCATCATCTCCTTACATCTCCTGCTGTTGTGTCTCTCTGATTTGGTGGCATGGGAAATCATATTCTCATATGAATGTATCAAGAAGGAGGCGGCTTTGAACGTATTTACTCTGAAGAAATGAGATTTTATAGGTTCATTATAAAAAAATGTAAAGAATCTGCACCTTTATGACTTTCATCGCACGGTGTGTTTCCTCTGAGGTCCTGATGGATAGTAATGAAATTGTGTGTTAGCTCACAGTTAATGTGGGCCAACACACCAGTAACTGTCATTGGTCATAACTCTGAAATTCATAAACTACTTGAGACTTTGTGTGCAACATATATATGACAAACATTCTTCATTATTTGTGTTGGGGGGGTAGTGAGGTTAAATTTGGGTTAACAAATGCTGTGTGCTTTGACTTTAATTCAATAAATAGTTCTACACCAACTGAGCTCGTTTGTCAGATTAAAGGTACCCTTTGAAAATAACCTTCAAGCAAGTGTTAAACATACCTTTAATTAAGCCTGCATTTCTGTTTGTGGACATAGTGTTTTATTTGTCTCATGTAATACGATCATTTTAAATGTCATGTTTTCAGTAGCTGTAAGTGGAAAGTCATCATAATTAACAGAAATTCAGGCTTTCAAACTCTTCTGTGTGTACTTAATCTATGTGATGTGTTTCACTTAGTGATAACATTCCTAAAACATGTGGGCTTTTCTAGTATATTAACTTATTAGGTGATTCTGTAAATGCATATATAAATATTTAGTATGCAAATTTAGTTGAATTAGTTGAAGCTCCAACTGCTAAATGGCAGCAGAGTGCTTCCAGTATTTTCTTGGAATGTGTAGGATTTGCATCATCCGGCTTTAGAGGGATACATACAGAGTCTTGGTTGCATTGAGGCAGTCAGCAGTTTGACACACATTTACATCAAAAGTCTACAAGAGGTGAAGGAAAATCAACAGCTCTGCTCAGAATGTCCTTTAACTCTGCTTCATTCTTTTCTATTTCCTTTTTTGTTATTATGCAGGATATGTTAGCGTAGCTTTGACACTTACTCTTCAGCTTTCACTGATATTGAAAATACCTGAGTTTCATTCTTCTTCCCTCCATAACAACATCTGCACAAGAGCTCTTGGATAGTTTAACCTGTTCTAATTTAATAAAAGGGACATTTCACATCTTTCAAAACAGAATGGAGGTGTCAAAGAATCTGTATTTAATTCAGTCTAGAATAAGAGTTTAGGTTTTAAAATAGAGCAGATCTGTTTTGATCAAGAAGCCAAACAAGTATTGATACAAGCATTCACCACACAGCAGAACTGGAGTCTAACTGCATTAGCTTGTTGAAACACTCCTCAAGCTAATTTTTTTCCATTTCTTTTCATTTTAAGGCTAGAAATGCGTTGAGTTTCAAACCCCTGAAAGCCATGTTAGCATATGAATTATAATACCAGGCTCAAAATCATGGAATCTGACATATAATAAACTGTGGCATGTAGAGACTATAAAGGTGAAATTGTTCCATATAAAATGTTTGAAATGACGCAACAGATCATTGAATTACAAATGCCTGAATGGAGCCGGACTCTGCAGACTGTCAATTTTAATGCTGGGCAGACAGAATTTAAAGGAAAGGGACATTCTTGCCCGAGGCTCTGCTCCTGAGTTCCAGTTGCAGGGTGTCAGATGTATGAGATATGGTGAGGAGCAGAGCTACACAGGGCTTGAACGTAATCTGTAAAATCTGGTGTTTGTGTGGACCGCACGTCAGAGTGCCTCCTCATATTACCCTCAAGCTGAAGGATCTGTCAAGGACAAACAAAGTGTTTTCTCACATATACACAGTGAATACCAAAAAAAATATTATGTGCACTTAATCTGTGCTAAAAAATAAAAGTCAACATCCTTTTTGGTCTGGAACATCTGGCCATTAATTAATTAGTTATAGTGTCTCTGGATTTTTTAACAACTCTTGTAGCACTTAAAGGGTCACTATTATATTTTTTTGAGAAACTAGGTACCATTTTGTAGCACAGTCGGGAAACTGTTATGTTCAGCTGTTATAAAATGCTGTATGTGACTTAAAAGAAATTTGACTTTGATATTTAACACCTTAAGATTGAGCCTCTGCTTCTTTAAAAAACGTTGTCAGGACGTCATACAACATCACTCCTCCATTAACCCTTTAAAAAAAATGTAGCAGTCTTTCACTGATAAGTAGCTCCTATAATGAGCTCAGCAGATGCACATTTGCTAATTGCTGCTGGCAAGTCTGAAGGAGCTGAATGGAGGAGCTGAACTGTGAAGCAGAAGCTTGGACACTGCAGCTCTGAGGAGAAGCTATGTCTCAAAGGAGGGGCTAGGTCCACCCAGGCTTTTTGAACAGCTGAATGGTTGCCTTGTAGACTAAAGGATTTCTCAAACATGCATGAGAGAATTAGATCAACACTCCAATTGTGTTTTTGATGAGGGAATAACATTATAACATGATGTAAAGCTAAAATAAGTTGATTTTACATGATACTGCCGCTTTAAGACTGGGCAGGACAATGACCCTGAACATAAATATGCTCCACTTTTATTGGTCTGTAGTATACAATTCCCCAAAAAATGCATAAAAGTTTGTCTGTAACACATCCAAATCAACTTTATTGTACCAAATCTGGCTACAATGAGACCAGAAGACATTTTGCAGCAATGTGGAATATGTTTTCAATGTATGCTGATTGATGCATATTCTACACACACAAGATTTTGTATTGGAATCACATCACTGCCATCTAGTGAACATAATTTTTCCCAATGATTTCAGTTTTTTTCTAATGGGAATGCAGAATGCCTATATTTGTATATGCTACATTCAGACTAATACTGTATGTAATTCAGTGTCTCTTTAGCAGTAACCATACTAACTTACTTTTAACTGTAAATAAATTCAAGCTGTAAGTCATTTGGAATATGTAAATAATGACACATTTACTGACACTACACATTGTTCAGAAAAACAAAGCTCATTTACATCAAAAATTAGCTTTAGCATAAAGGATCTTGCATGCAAATGATCTACATTTGTTTGTCTGAAGCATACTGACAGTGAGTCAACTAAATTCTTCTTCCTAGTCATACATAGCCAGCTGAATTTCTTTATGATCATAGCATGTGCTTTTATATGAGGTACTGGTTTCCTTTGACGTAGTTAGTGGTGTCATTTGGATTCTGATTTCTGAGCGCATCCTGCAGTAGATAAACACTCCCAGATAGTTCAAATCATGAAAAGAGGCAGCTGAATGTCACAGCCAGTTGAGGGGATAAAGAAACGAGTTCGTCTGATGAGCACTGCAGGGCTTTTTGCTGGAGGGATTTGATTAGGCAATGAATAACAGAGCAGCACTGAGTGAATCACTCGTTTTCTATCAGTCATATTATACCACTCAGTCAGGAAACTGTTCACGTCTTTAAACCTGGCGGAGCGCTCAGGGCTGTTTGTGTATCAGGTAGTTACATTTACTCAATTAGTTACTTGAGTAACTTTTTAGAGAAATAAATTTACTTTTAGGAGTAGATGGACTGCATTGTACTTTTTACTTGAGTAATATTATTATGAAGTATTGCAACTCTACCCACCCAGTTCATTGCAGCGTCTGTAATTGATGAATGGAAATAAATTATATTTTAATCAAAAATCATACATCGACAAAATAAACATTTTCATTTGAAACACCCATTGTGCCGCTAAATTATTGCATATATAGACATATGGGCTTTACTCCAACCATCAGATTGGAGTAAAGTGTTATTCTACCCATTCCAGTGCTTCAGGATCTAATGATCATTCATGGAACATCTTTAGCGATATGGCGTTAGCGTTGGGGACGTCTGTGCTGCTGCCACGTTTAGCACTGAGGTGCTTTTTTAGTCTTAAAAAGTGTAGCTGATAAGCTAACTTTTTTTAGCACAACTTGAACCCAGTAATAGTCTTTTCCTGTGTCCCCTCAGATCGTTTTTGAAGCAATAACTAAGTTGGCCAAGAGACGCTGACTTGTCATCCATTGCCATTGTTAGCAGATGTTGCTTGTGCGTTGGATTTACAGACGTACCAGAAACACGTAGCAAGAGTTCTGGCTCTGGACTTTTGTTTGAAAAAAAAAAAGAAACAACGTGATTAAGTGTGATAAAAATTTATGTAATTTATCAATCAAAATTAATGTGTCAAAGTCCAGGCTCTAGTTTTAACTAAATTTCACCAGACAGAGACACATATACAGTTTATGTTGAAGTGAATCCTCTTGTTTGCACACAAGCTTTGGTCTGATGTTATTTTCTATCTGCTGACCCTTCGAAGAGGCCAAGAAGATACAGTAAGCCTCATATATTGTTACTGGAAGTACTTTCCCAAGTTCTAACTTAAGCTCTGGTGTTCCTTTGGTGATTCACAGAGTTTGCACCACATATTGTCTAGAATTATAGTCCACTAGCTTAAAGTCTGGGTTTATTAGACCCTGACTAACACTACACAATACACAGAGGGATTCCTGCCCTCACATCATCGATATGTGCAATATCTTAATTGCAAAAGTTGAATGCAATGGTCCTATAATATTTTAAATGTTGTGTTTCATGTTCTGTGTACTAATGAGTTTGTTCACCATTTGAATGGACTCTCGATGTCTTATGTATCCTCACCTGATGTATATTTTTAGTAGCTGAGATGGTAAATCTCACATAAATTATGTGTGAAATTGTGATGATGGATAAGAAAGAAAAATGTATGTTAATCATAATTAATATTGCTATTGTGTATTCATACCCAAATCAGAAAAGCCATCTCCTGTTTGCACCAGATAGTCTGAGAGTGTTAGAAACATTTCCACATCCTTACAGTGATAGTTGGTCCCTGTTACAGAGATTAATAATCACATTACACTACATGCAGACATGCAAACATTTCCATCGATATAAGCCATTCCATGCACTATTTCTCTGCCACCAATGTCCAGATTGAGCATGAAGTCCTAGTCAAAGTGATGATTACTTCCTGCTGAATCTATGTGTTCATGTTTTTGAATCTGCTCTTTTAATACATTTGTTTATGCCCTTTAAAAAGCTGTCAGTGGAGCAGGACAATTTGTGCAGACACATTCCAGTTTTTTAGCCTAAATCTGTTTTCAAACAGAGACAGAGTGAAACCTGGTCACTGCTAATTATTTGTGTGGAGGTGTAAAAACGACCAAATCTAATCAATCTCCAAACTTTCATCAACTACTCAAAAGGTTACTGTAGTTATATCCGTTTTTACAAAACATCAACTCGCTGAAGCATGAACGGATCTGTTGCTGGTGACGAAGCCGACATTTTGGCATCACAATGCATCCTCCCACTGTTAAAAACTTCGAGTTTCCATTTTAGCACAGGTGGAAAGATGAACATCTCCTGACTGGAAGTTTCAGAATTAATTAGCAGCTCGAGGTTTGTGTGGTGTCAGAACACCAGAGAGAAACTGAGATGAGCCAAAAAGATGATGCTTGATGTCTCATCCCTCTCTGGGATGTTTCAAATTAAACCACGGGAGTCTAAATAAAGGTGCATTGCTGCAAAAATCTGTCAAATTCTGTACAGAACTAAAAGTATTTTTACCTGTGTTGTTTTCTTTTTTGTTTGTTTGTTTGCCAGATGCGGATGTGCATTCCATGCTTTTTTTAGGAGCTGCATGCTACAGACTAATGAAAAGTGGAGCATATTTATGTTCAGAGTCATTGTCCTGCTGCAAGGTCAACTACCATCTCAGTCTTAAAGGGGCAGTACCATGTCAAATCAACTTTTTTTAGCTTTACATAGTGTTATGTTATTCCCTCACTCCCTCAGGAGTGTTGCTTTAATTCTTTCATGCATGTTTGAGAAATCCTTTAATCTCCAGGGCACCCATTCAGCTGTTCAAGACGCCGGGGTGGACCTAGTACTGTCTTCGTGTCGCAGCTCCTCTTCTGAATTACAGTTTCAAGGCTTACGAATTTCCCCCTCACAGAGCAGCCCTGCCCTGTGACTCCCCACACTCAGCTCCTTCAGACTAGCCGGTAGCTATTAGCAAACACCAGGCTCATCTGCTGGGCTCATTAAAGAAGCTACTTCTCATGTAAACACAATACTGCCCCTTTAACCTCGTATATACTGTCAATAAAAATCTTGTTTTCTTATCGTCCTGCATGTGGGTCAGAAAAGACCCTGGCTGCCTCTAAACTTTCCTAGTTCCAAGTGACATCAAGTGATTCCTCAAACTTCTCCACTGAAAGTCTGTCTCTTATCATCCCAAACAGACTTTGACAAATCTGTCTTGTACGATTTCTTGTCCGGTCTTGATGTTTAGGCTTGTGAATCTTATCGGTCAAGCTTTATTAGAGTGGACACCTTGCTATACTACCAGACACTTTGGGTCGGTTTCAATTATGGTGGCACATGAGTTGACGATGACTTCCAGGCCATTTAATGTTAATTGGAATTTTTCCTCAAGCCTCTTTGCAGTGAGTCAGCACATTTTCTTCTTCAGGCATATTTTTTTCGCAAAAATGTTAACTATTCACAGTCTAATGTACTCCAGTGTTTGTTCTGTCTTCAAAGCAATATGCAATTTAAAATGATGTTTTTTTTGTTTTTGTTTTTTACTTATTTTGCACCTTTTACTTTACATACGGTTCTTTGCATCATCACTCTTTGTCTCTGTGAAACTGTAAACCCAAGGCCCCTTCCGTCTGAAGCCTTGTCATAGATGATCAGATGTTAGGCGTCGTCTTGATCTCATGAAGTCAAAATGTGAGCAGCATGATGAGAAAGACCATTTGAATAGCAATTCTGACTGAAGCAGGAAATCTATTAGCCAAATCATTGGTTGAATTCCTGTTATGATTTTTTTTTGTTAAGTTCCTTGTTAGGAAACAGTAAGTTGTGAAAAAGTACTGAAACACTGAATAATTGGACATGTGAATTGCAGTACGGTAGTCAACAGCAGCTAACTCAAGGAGACTGAGATAAGACCAAGACTTTTAGGGGTTAGATAAGGTCGGGACCAACACCAGCACCACACACAACAATACAATAAAACGATGAAGAGTGCCTCTGAAACTGATCTGAAAGATCCATATTTCTTTATAAACATCTAGATATGAAACACTTAGAGCTCAAATAAATGTAACCATCTCAGCATGTAGCTTTACTGTGGGGAGTTGATATCAGCTAACGTTGATGTAGCTTAATATTAGCTACTTTATGTCTCATTATTGTTCATCATAAAAGGAAAAGATAAAAGTTGTCACCACATGCCCCGTTCCCTCAGTCTCTCAACGCTAACGCTGCATTCGCTTACTTCCCTTGTTAGAAAATATTTAGACTTAAAACAAGTAACAGATTTTATAGGAAATAAATGAATAACTAGTTAATACAGAATCCAAGACTGGCTTGGGAATATCAGCTAATTATATTTAGAATTTGTTGAAATATTATTTGAACTAACAGTTTTATTTGAAACAGTGGAACTGTGAGATGTTACGTTTTTGACATTAGTCGTCTCAGTAGCTTTTTCTATTATTTTTCTGTTATTTTCTGGTGTGTGTTTCTCTGATTGGTCCTCTGCAGTTCAGCTTCTCCTGAACAGATACTTGCTTTACTTATTAAATGGTCAGAAACAAAGAACAGCTTTTCTATGATCATTTATGAAGCTTCTGTCTCTACATCCCTCAACATGTTAACTATATTAGGTGACGTTAGTTTGTGCACTGAACTTTGTAGCAAAAAACTGTCGTGAAAATGAAATTAGTGCCCTAAAACATACAATATATACTGTACACATGTAGCTAACTTAATGTATATCGCAAATAATAACTGCGCAACAAGTTTGGGTACAAAGGCAGACGGCTAATGTTAGCTAACTGGCTTTGCTAACATTGCTAATGTTAGCACAGAGAAAGGAAGTACCTTTCTCTGTGCTTCCATTCTAAGTGATAAAAGTTTGAAATTACTTCTTCTGTTACCTTAGCAAGTAGCTGATGCACAAACAATTGGCAGCTCAAAAGCTCATTTCATACATCAGTAAATGGTTTGACTTCTCACCAGTAAATGTAAATAAGACTAAACCAACTGGTTTTATGAGGAGCTCTCCTTCTGTGACGTATAACAGGTGATTAATGCCCTCAAAATGTCAGAGGCGGTCAACATGGACTGACTTTATGAAGAGTTTCGTGTTTGCAGAGATGAAATAGAAAATGTCAGACAGAATGTAAGAAAATCCACATGTGAAAAGTGGATGGCAGATTTCCAAAACATGGGGAAGGTCAACATTATAAACTTGTAGCGCATTTTTTTCATTGGTCTTCAGGGTGCCTGGCTTAAATGTTTTTAAGGAGCCTTTTATACCTAATAACTAGAAAATAGCCGTCAAAAAGAAACTATAGATCTCAGTGAACTTTGACCTTTTACATAAGAACTGTTGTGGCTGTGTAAAAAGGCAAAAGCATGCTTTAATCCACTGCAGAAAAACAAATATTCCAGATAATTCAATATAGCCTGTATTCTATTTATGTCATTATTATCAACTTAAATTTAGAGAAGCATAAAACCACATCAAACACGCCAAATTAGGAATGAATTGTTTTACCCCCAATACAGATGATTTAAAACACATAATGTGATTTTCTCAATTTGTGAAAGCAAAAAAATGTGGATTCTTAAATTTTACTTGCATACCTTCTAGAAATTACACCAATCCATCTTACAAACACATTTTTGACTTTAATGAGAACATACGTCATCATGGTTTAAAGAACAAATTATCCTTCAAGTGCCTGAATTATGGTCACCATGACAGCATGTGTGATGCTAATAAGGATGGTGTCCTGCAGAGTTTCCTCAAAGGGCATTGTGTCAGTGACAGCCCACTTAGTCAGAGATCAAAACTGACAAGAAGGAAGTTGGAAAAAGTACTTTGGAGGAAGAAATAGCACAAAAACATATCACTTGCCATATTTCTAGGAGTTACACAGAGAATGATGGTGAAATCTTGTTAAACAGAGAAGACTGTCACTCGGGCATGGATTATACATCAAAAATATGTACAGTCAGGGTAGCACACAACATTTTGACATTTGAATTCCAACAGTCACGATATTATGTTTTTACTGCAGATCATTTGGGTTTGTCTACCATCCTCGCTGTAAGATTTTAATGATACAAAAATGTTTTAAAATCTGTACACTTTTCTTTTAAATGAACTACCTTTCTATTATTCTGAGTGTAAAAGACTGATGGTTCTCCTGTACCATTTGATCCTGGGAAGGATTCACCAGAGTGAAAAAAAACAATCAAAAAGGATGAAAAAAAAAGAGAGAAAGTCCAGGTTCCTCTCCGGAGGATGCTTCAGGGTCTCCAGAGTTTCAGCAAGCCATCCTCGCTGTAAGTGGGGATCAGGTTCTGTTCACAGAACAGAATCAAAGAACTGCTTTGATTTCATGTGTTCTTAGAGATGTTGGGAACGCATAAAACCACCAGAGTTAAGCCAGATGTATTCTGGCAAGAATTTAAGCAGACATGATTTGGGAAAAAGGAAGCCAAGCCATAAAATAAAAGGTTATTGCATATTTTTTCCTAATATTTCTCAATGTTTCTGTCAGGATTCGGGTTTTCTCTGTGTTAATTTGAGTTTCTCTGTGTGTTTAGATCTGTGTTCTGTGGAGTCTCTGTGTTGTCCTGTCTACCCATTGATTAGTTCCACCTGCTCCTCGTTGCCCCTTGATTGTCTCCCTGTGTATTTAAGTCCACCTGTTGTGTCCTTGTCTTGTGTGTCTTTAGAACGTCGTCACAGTAGAACTGTGAAGTCCTGTATCGGTGTCAGCTCTCGCTTACAGTCTCATTTTCAGTAGTTGCTACCGGTATTAAGCCTTGCTTCCTGTCTGCTGTGCTGCCTGTTTGTAGGACTGTTGAGCTGTATTGTTTTGTTCTCTCATTAAATCCTCATCATTTCTCTTCTACCTGGGTTCTCAGCGTTTGTTCTCACCACCACTCACCCACAATTCATGACAGTTTCACAGTACAGAGAAGAAATTAACATATTAATTTCATAAATTCTTTGACATAAATTCATGTTTATGCTGTTTTTGACCTGTTGTCAACTACTTAGCAATGGAACGATCTAAATTTATTCTAAACCTTTTTGGTTATAAACTTTGAAAAGCTACCTGGTTTTACAACTTTTTAGAAAATAATTGCATGATTAATTTTCATTTCTCTTACTTCCATTGCCAAAAATGTACAATTGTATCTAAATTTAATTACTGAATTAGTTTCTTTTGTGGAACAAAAATGAACGACTGAGGAATATTGTTTGTTTTTACCTACAGTCCGTTGTGTAGTCAAAGCTCTATTATAATGTCTTTCTTTTCTTACCAAGTTGTTGCATAGATAGCAGCTGTTGTCATCTCTGAAATCATAAATATTTCTCAAAGAATTGTAACTCAACCTCGTGGTTTCGTGCTTTTTGTTTTCTCAGCTAGGGGCTGTATTCTCTGTGGTCAACACATTTTCACTTAGCTCAGAATATAAAAGGGCAAGAATGAGACGTACATTTTCTCTTTCTAATTAATGGTTACATTTGTGTTAAACCCATGCAAGTAGGGGAGAAAGAATCACGAGAGTGATTTTATGTTGCTTCTCTCCGAGCAGTTTAATGGACTATGTGTCTTACAACGGAGAAAAACCTAATTAATACAAAAATAATAATACTAAGATGTCAAATACTGTGTTAAAGTTTTCATATTTCTGAATGACAGAGATTTTAAGCTTCTGCCATCAGTCAAACAGCATTTACTAGTATACAACTGACAAACTTATAAAAATGCTTCTAAAGTTTACAAAAATAATAAATGATTATCTATAAAGTGTCTTAACAATACACAGGATATGATTATATAATGTTTTATATATTTTTAACAAAAATCTTTCTTCCTATTTAAATCTGAAATTGATCTTTAGGATTTCTGATGACTTGTTTTCTCTCTGTTATGTTTCTAGTACTCCAAGCGTCCCCCCACGTCTCGCCAGGGAAGTGTGTGTGAGTCCAGCTTCGACCCCGCCCCGCCGCCCAGCGGCTCCAGAGGCGCAGCCAGACATCACCGGTAAACCATTTAGCTGCTCCCACATTCTGAATCGAATGTGACTCTTCTCCTCGCTTCAGGAGGGAATGTAGATTATTTTTTTTTTTTTTTTTTATTTTTTTACCAACAACCAGGAACTTCTGTGTCTTCCCTTGTAATCAGCATGGACTCAGTGAAGAGGGGAAATTGAATTATCCACATTACAGTGCCAGCAAGGCTAATTGCTGATTTTCAGAAGGATGATGGTAATTATAATTAAAGCTATAAACACTTTAACAAGCATATCTATAGCAGTCATGTGTGCAGTGGAAATGGAACAGGGACGAGAGCCGGCCAGTGCAGACATGTAAGAGCTCAGAAACCTTTTCTCACACTGCTGGCTGGGCTTTGGCATGGCAAAACACGCACACACATGCACACCCACAGAAATGACATCCTCTATCAAAGCAAGGTTTCTGTTAGAATGCACAAGAACAAACCAAATAAAACATTTTCTCCAAGTTTGACACTCTGTGATGCTGAGAAAATGCAACATGGTAACTTTTTATAAAAGCTGAACATGCTGAGTGGATTTTCAGTGTACTCCAGGTTTGTGCTCCACATTAGTTCTTAGCAGTTAGCAGAAATATAAAAAGCAAGTTCAGCCCACAAGATGAGAAAGGTAGACTCGATGTGTTTGACTTCAGAAAAACACTGGAAGCATACTTTGTATTTTTTGAAGTGTGGTGTTGCGGTGCAGTTACCATTCCACCTGAAGTGGATACTTTCTTTACTAATCGCTGCTTTTGATGGGACCCAACATCAGTTTTTTGTTCTCTCAAACATAGTTACAAAACTTTCACAGCTGTTCATAAAAATAGGCAAAATCTACTTTTTTTAGCTTTAGCTCCCCCACTCAGCTCCTTCAGAGTAGCGACAGCAGGAATTAGCAAACACCTGACATAACCACACATATGTTGAGCTCATAAAATGGACTACTTCTCAATTCAACACTCCTAATGGAGGAGCATTGTTGTGATGACATGCTGAAAGTGGGCCTGCCAGGAAGAGTAGGAGCTTCTTAAAGAGACAGAGACCCAATTTCAACAAATCAAATACTACTATGATGCCAAATGACATTTCTTTTAAGTCACGTGTGACATAAACAACAATTTCATAATAATCAAAGGATTTGGTCTTTCATTACATTCAAACTAATACCACCGTAGGATTACTCCTATTTCTGCCTGACACTGTCCATCAGTGTTTAAAGTTTCTATATTTTTCAACAGTACAGATCCACTCAACAACTTAGAATATTATTGGAAGCTTCATTTGTTAAATTTGACTGCTTCTATAAAATCCCATCAGTCGTTCCTCCACTCAGCATAATTGCTAAACTCCTACAAGATCTGTTCTTTAATTCCTCCTAAAATCACTCTCTCTTTCAGAGGGGTAGTGTTAATTGCTACATTATTTATTTGGGAATGTTTTGTTTCCAAATAAATTTAAGCTTTTAAAAAAAAGCTTAAATTATAATAAATCACATCCTGAGCATTCACATCAGCTTGTGCAATGACTTGGACACTTTGAAACAGAAAATGCCTCATTTATAAGCAGAAATGGGAAAGAAAACTCTGCCAGCGATGTTAAGTGCCTGACTGTAAGTTTCTGTTGTTGTGGCTGAGAAGTTTGTTCTTAAAGACAGATCTGCCACTCAGACCAGCAGACCCAAACATGAACCATGTTCTGAAGTGGAGTTACGTGCAAAAATTAAACTCAGTCTCAACAAAGATGATTTTTTTTAACCATTATAAAATGTATTGCATAATGTATTTTTAAATTGTAACTGGTTTATATAACTACAACCAATAAAGTTGTATTTTCTCAAAAGAGGTGTTTTGATCTGCAGTTCATAGTGAATGGATCCTGACAAGTTTTTTATGAAAACTTTACAGCTGCTGAAACATTTTGCAGCTGAAACAGACAAACCTGAGCTTGAATTATTTTTGTCGGAAGCTGGTTTCTGCACATTTTAGAAAAATCTGACGTTTTGGGGGACTTACAACTTTGTGACAACAACCGCTACTCACCAGCTGTGTGTCCATTACCTGTTAAAATAATAATAATGCTTTACTCCAATTAAGAAAAAAATACAAACGCATTTTTCAATTAGAAGGTTTTGTGCCAGGATAAGGTTCTTCAGCCGAATCAAAATAGATGTATTTTGCAAAACTGCAACCAAAACACTTTTTTTCACATCCCACGATTGATGTGATCAACAACCGGCTGTTACTATTGGCAAAAACCACAAAGAAGACAACAGGAAGTGGTAGGAAGAGGATGTTTGTTTGTTTGTTTGTTTTTTTGGATTATTTCAAACAGTTAAGAAAAAATTGTGTGACATTCTAACGTGTTGAATGTAAAATTGCTGATTAAAATTTTCCCAAAATGCCGCACATGTGCCCACTCCCAAGTACAAGGAGCTTGTTGCACCAACACCCGAAAGAGACGTCTCCTCTGATTGGCTGATGGATGACTGTGAAGCTGGAGGTCAATTAGTGCATTTGTTTCTTGTTAAATTAATCCAAACTCAACCTCAGGATGACCGGGTAACGATGATTGTAGAGGTGCAGCTGCAGAAGGAAAAGCTTCCCAAACTCCTGTCTGTCCTGGAAGAAATAATGAAGCTACAGGATGTAATCCGCCATTCATCTTCTCCTCCTGATCATCATTCGAAGCAATACACTGGCCTTACTCTGACATCTTGACAGATACATCCTGTCCAGGTGTGAAGCTGAAAAAAAAAAAACTATTCTCTGAACATTTTTTGTTGCCCAGCAACTGGTGCCAACCTGTACACTCTCACCATTTTTCTAAATGAAGCAGACTAATACTGAAAGGAGCAAACAAAATATTAGTTCATTTATTAGGATTTACTAAGATTAGCAAATTAATAAAACTAAATGGATTCAGTGAAATTTGAGAATCATCTGATGAGTTAAAAATATAAAAGTCAGAAATGCCGTATTCTCATCAAATTACTCCATTGTTTTAAATTTCTACAACAAAACCGAAAATCACAGAATGACTTGATCATTAATTATTATGCTAGAAACCATGGACATAATACTAATCAAATGCAACACGGTGAGTTCAAATGTAATCTGATATTACATCAGGGATATCAGATTTAGAAAGTCAAGAGAAAAACGACAAAAACAGTTTGAGTCAACAAATGAACAATTTTCTACTGTTCACCATCGTTTAAGAAAATGTTCTATTTAATTCAGTTTCATTCAGGAAAAAATCTAATTTAATTTGGTGTTTTAAGATAAGTTGAATATTTTTACACTCCGTAGAATAAATGGCCTTCCAGCTGTTTCACAGGACCATTGGTGTCATCTTAATTTGTGAGTGCCAGATTTGTTTCCCTGGTAACGGTGCTGGTTGCTTTTATACACAGGTGTGAAATAATTGGGAGAGTTTTTACATGTTAAGATCAAACTCCACCATTATCCAAGAAGTTACACTCATTCCATGTATTTCTCTGTCATGAGCAGAAATATTACACAAAAAATATGTTTTTAATTGTCGAGTTTTAATGATGTTTTATTTTCCTTACAGAAGCGGCTCCTTGTCCCACAGCCCTGAGCAGAGAACCCGCTCAGCTCACTGGTCAACTCCTCGCAGAACGCCTCCTATAGCCAGAGGACGGCTAAACCCAATCGTAGGATCCAAGTTTTCAGGTCCTGCCTACGAACACCTTCAGGAAGTAGACCCATCTGAAAAGGAAACAGAAGCACAAAAAAGGTGAGAGCTGGCCGGCTGCGCTGTCGCCTTTGTCATCTCTTGCCACCTTTCAAACACATGTTTCAGTGCACTTTGTTTTGAAAATATTTCTATTTGTATTATTTTTCACTACTGTTAATTTACTGGAGTAACACAAAATGACCGCAGGCCTCTTCAGAAATATATCTGTGTGTATATGTGGGCTGATTTGGAAGTAAGAACAGCTTTTAAAGCGAAGACATTTTTAGGTTGTATTCACACCTCCCTCTCCCAGTCTTTACGTCTCAGCCGCTATTCTGTGCCGTTTCCTCTTGACGCTGACTCAGTCTAATAAAAACCATTAAATGAAAAATACAGACCTGTCACGCACAAAGCTTTGGATCTCATTTCAAGCATGAATATTTTTAAAGTCAGTCCTTTAGAAATGATTTTTTTTTTTTTTTTTGACTTAAAGAAGAATCAGAATTTTTAGCACACTCTGTTCCTCCTCATCCTTTTGTTTTTATCCATTCTCCTGAGCCTGGGTGGAAACAAGGTGGCTTCACATTGCAGTCTTCACGCAGTGTGGCGATGTGGCTGAAACGCTCAGGCAGGTGAACACCTGCCCACTTCTCTGGGCCTTCTCGTTACACCTGTCTTAAATAACAGGATCAGCTTTTTTCTCATTGTTCTAGCTTAGCAACAGTAATTAAATCAAATTTCACATACACCTGGTTAGCAAGCACAAAGAACCTGTGTGGAATCAACTCCTTGAGAAAGGTTTCTGGGTAACTCATACCGTTTTTCTTCAGTGGATATCGGTGCCAGTGATCCCAGCATAGCATTAAGCTACACATGCTGGTGCAATGACAATATAAATATTAAATGCTTTGTAAAAAATATGTATATATGTACATTTCTGTCATATTTTTGTCATGTAACAGGTATTTCATTCATAATGCTGTTAAAAATTGGAGTTGGTAAATTTAATACCAACTCCAATTTAAGTGGCGTTGTAGCCAGACACAGAGTAATCCTGGGGAAAAACCTCTTAGAGCCTGAAAAAGACCTGATGCTACAAAGTACGGACTCTTCTTTTTCCTGACATACGGGATCTTTCTAAGGATCACCAGACGTGTGAGAGTGAGTTTTCACACGAGATGTACTGGAAATTCCACCACCATGAGCAAAAGCCTGTCAGCAGTAAACTCATAGCTGCTCGAACAACATCGCTGTTTCACCCTTTAAATTTTCTGTAATTCTCAGCTCCTAAGTACACTATTTTTTTTAGTGAGTAAAATATTTTAATTAGCATTTTCCTTTAGTGGATGTGTTTTCCTTTGCCACCATGTCTCACTTCCCATGTCACTCGTTGACATTCCTGTCAAATTGCTGTATAGTTCTGAGTAAAGTAGACCCCGGGTCTGTCGGAGACGTAGTCATAGGAAGTCACTTGTGGTCTGCGAGGCCCCAATAAACATAAAATGTTCTAATTGCTGCAAACGTCATCTGACCCGATTTTCCGACACATCAGATGCTAAATCCTGTCTGGTGCGTATTGACCTTAGGCAGGTAAAAAGAAAAAAAAAGCCAAGAGAATATTTTTTTGCAAATCATTGAAAATAAAAGCAACTTTTCAATACTGAAGGTTTAACTACAGACAAGCTCGCCAATTCTTCACATGACTTAAGGAGGGTTAGTTTGGTTAAGAATCATTGGTGCAGGACTTTCCATTGAGCTATTTGCCCAAACTTCCTCCAGAAACTGCAGTCTATCACACAGAAACTGGATTTTATTCTGGGATATCATTTGATAATTACAACGCTGAAAATGTGTGGTCAGAAAGACTGAAAAGTATATATGTCATAACCCTAACCAAAAATGACACCCATTCGTTGTAGAAGAAAGCTTTATAGTTCAATTTTAGTTGAAGATGTTATGTAACCAGGTTCTAGTTTTATGAAAATAAGCCGCATCTTAATGACACAGAATAAAATCCAGGCTCTGCATTCGAGTTCAGATCAAAAAGTCTTTAAAAGTAAGACTTGTTTGCCAAATGAAATGCAACAGCCTAGAGAAATCCATCAGTTTTTTTTTCATCCAGTAACTGACAGCAGTGATGAGACTTATTTCTTTCAGACTGAGATAAATGAAACAACCTCTTGGTCTCCGAGCCATTTGTGTTGGGACCACCTGCAGAGAAAAGATGGGCTCATCCCCTCGCCTTCTGGCAGCCTGCCTGCCTGCTTTCCCCTCGGATCGCTAGCTAAAGTGTGTGCAGCTCTATTTTTCTCTGTTTGGACACGACTCTTAAAAAAAGTTGAGATTCTGCCAGAGTGAAACTTTCTTTTTCAATGTCACAAATATTTTTGTTTGTAGAACAAATTTAATTTGCTAATATTCCATTGTGAAATGGAACACACCTTTAAGGAACACTATGTTGACATATCATATAAACCATTATCTGTTATTTTCCTTTGTTAAAAATGAAAGACAGTAATATCAAATTTAGTACGCCGAAATGCCTTATTAAATTTTTGTTGTTACTGTATAATACTATGCAGTAGAATATAATGACAGTACATAATTTTAAGGAAGTATCTAATTAATTAGAGGTTTTATAATAATTGCATATTAAATAAAAAAGAGTAAATTTTATTAAATATTAAAGACTTTTTTTTGTTTTATTGGAATCTTTCAATTCCAATAAAACATTGCGATTTGACTCGGTCAATAAATAGATGGTGTGGCTTCCATAGTTCAGTTCATCCAGCCATATATATCTGTGTACAAACCCAATGTCTATAGGCAGAATTCTTCATACTGTTTTCTAAATCATTCAATTATTGACTAGGAAGAGTCTCAACTTGTCAGGCTGGGCAGACATTTCTTGAACTCTTTAAGAAATAAGTTTTTTAAACAGTTTCTTTCTCTTCGTTTCTTCATCATGCTAGCACAAAACTCTTCCCCCGGAGGAATTGTGTGCTAGCATGACCCGTTATCGCTTGGGTGTGATGAGTTCACTGACAAAAACGATTGGATTTTTTTCTGTTTTTCCCTGCCAACCTGTCAGGGTAAATCAAGGTGAAAATGAGTCAGCAGCCAATTTATTGTATTTCTGTTTTGTAACTGTGGAAACAGAAATCTTAAAAGATTAAAAAAGGACTTGGCAAACAGTAGGATTGTTGGACATCAGGGCTAAGCCAGATTTCTTGGTGTTACACGTTCTCTTAAAAGAATAGTAGTAGAAGACATCACACTAGACCTTACGGTTAATCTCTTAAATATTTTCAACTGAGAAATGCACAATTAAGTTTCAAATTGTAGATTAGCAGGTAAACAAAATAGCTGAACACCCCCAACATCCTGACGTATAGACACGCTGCATGTTGTTGTTTACATCCAGAGATTTTGTGTGTGCACATTATGCCGGGGAAAAGGTCATTCTTTTACTTGCCATCCGTAGCCACCCTGCCAACAAATCTGTTAACTAAATGAAATCTGGAGATGTAGGGATTATTAATTTAGTGTTGGACGCCACAGCTAAGGTAGAAATCGCGCAGAAGAAACATTGAAGAACAATTCAAGTACATTCGTATTTTTTCTTGTGCTACACACAGACCTGTTGCCATAGGAACTGGTTAGCGACAACGTATGACACTAATGTATCAGGGTTCAACATCAAACAACATGCAAACTCTTTCCACACAAAGAACAGAACATTCAGTCCGTTACAACTTTATGTTTTCAGGCTTCATGTTTATATTGCATTTATTAAATAAGTGATCGTCTGAACACAGCGGTGGTTTATTAGCTAATTTAAACACCTACTCTACTGATGATTAATAAGAAAGTTGGTGTGGGGGTCGTCTTTTTTAAGCAAACCAAAACAACAAATTCTGCTGCACATCTACATGTTGTGAAAGTCAAGCTAGCATAACTGACCTACATCCCTCTCTCTTGTTATTTTTTTTTTATGAAAACTTTTTCCAGACCTGTGAAATGTGACACCAAAGGGCCTTTTTATCTAATTGTTGTGTTGTTGACAAGGAGTATCAAAGCACTGCGACCATTTTTTTTTTACACTTCATGGTGCACTATGTCGACAACTTGACAGCTAAAACTAATGATGGTCATCGTCAGCCTGATCTTGCAATGTGACTGTTGACATAGGAAAACTGTCTGTCAAAGGACTTACATGAAGAATATTATTTAAACGTAATGTTCTGGTCAGTGCTTACCTCAAGGTTCTGTTACAGACAGGACGTCCTGTAGGTGTTATCTACACACATCAGGAAAAAATGCCAGCTACAAAAACACACACCCAATTCATATAGTCTGTGCGAATAGATGAGCATGCACGCTTATTCTGATCACACACTTGTGCAGTCACCAACCCACACACTCTGGATCCATGGCCCACCCATCCACTCATTCATTGTCTCAGAGACAAGATTTGTCAGAACGGCAGATGGACGGACAGACGGCCAAATCCCTTTACTATCATTGTTGCCGGGGTTGCCATGGAGGCATCTGACCACGACTGCATGGAAACAGAGAAACATAGAGATCCAGAAATAGCAGGGAGGAGAAAATCCAAAAATACAGAAACATTCAAAGAAGGATGTAGCAGAGGAGTGTGCAGATAGTTTATGACAGTTAGAAAATGTGCTTAGAAATTAAAAAATGATGGTGGTTTCTTTTTATCCCTGGTGTAGAAGCCTGGTGTTATCTCAACAAAATGGCTGACAGGGAGACAGCAAAATTGTTACGACTATTTTAAGATAAATCTTTTGCCCAACTGGCTGATGAAGTAGTTGGGTGTCTCTTTATATGCTTGTTTTTTCTTCTTTCAAATAAGGAATAGTTTTTCTCTACTTAAGTCTGTCCCATATGGTGCTGTGAAAAAACACTTGAATGTATTTACATTTTCTTACACATTTATTGGGATTTTAAGTGGCACATCAAGACAAAGTAGTTTATAAATGTGTTACTCTCAGAAGTCCTTTTCCATGCAACCATCAAGTCTTTTGGGGTATATCTCAGCCAGTTTTGCATATCTAAAAGATTGAATGTTTTTAGTAAACTTTCAAAATATTTCAAGCTCAATCAGATTGGAAAGAAAGAGTAGTAGGGGATTGTAGTTTTCTGGTCGATCACTGATCTTTACAAATCCTTCCACTAACACACAATGCTAATGACCTGCATATCCACTCTTGGGGGTGCAGCCAATCAGTGCCATTGAAATTGAGTAGTGCACCTGGATTGGCTGCTTTGCAAAGGCCAACCAATAGCATAAGACTGTAGATTTTACCTTATGCCGTAATGCTGAGCCTGTTTCTTGTATGCTTATTAAGGCGTATTTGGTGTTTGAACTATTAAAATAGAATGGCCTATTTCATAAGCGGTCTATACACACGGTTCTGCAGACAGACTCCTCTGTAAGCAACATATAGTTTCCATCCAGGAGTCATTAACCATTCATACAAATGTACATGATTTTTTACCATGTCAGATAGACGTTCCTCCAAAATATACATGTCTCCTGCAGATATAAAACCAGACAGTGGAAAGGGACCAGTTGAAGAGAAATATCAAATATCTGAGCACATTTACGCATAAAACACGGCATCAAACGTCTGACCAACCAGACAACACTTTGCACAGATCTCTGTTGAAATAGTTCAACCAAGGCCTGGTGTCAAGTTCAGCAGGTGAACAACACCTACGGCAATGAGAAACGATTCTTCAGATGAAGGAAATTCTTCAGGATCTAAACCCTGGTGAATACCACTGAAGTAGAGCTGACTGTTATCCTGCTACAATGTGAACTTCTGCCTCAGTCCCAAATTACTGGTTTCCTTCCAGGATTGCCTTGTATTTATCTTCATCCATCTCCCTGCAAACGATCCTATCGCCTCCATGTTTCACCACAGGAGTGCTGTGGTCAGGATGAATCTCTTATGGCTTTCCAAGAAATTCAAAGTAATTCAAAGAAGTACTTTGAATTTCGTTTGTAATTGGCAAAAAGTGTAAAGCACAACAAACGTGTTTGGTGTGTGCAGCTGTGTAAACCATCACATGAATTTTCCCACAAATTCACCGTTATTTATTTCACTCATTCCAAAATAATCTTTAGGGCAAAAGATGAATGAAACTTTCTGTTGACACTTCTACCTGTAATGAACTCCTGTTTAAGATAAAAGCCCGGTCACTTATCTTTTCCACATTTGGACACAATCTCCATGTTTTTGGTTTTTCTTGCTCCCGCTGCTCCAGCGTTGCCCTGTGGGTCTATATTTGAACTGCTCTTCATAGATTGTTGCAATCTGATTATGTTTCAACACATCAAAAGAGAGATTTGTCTGTGAATGTTATCTTGGGAATTAGCACCCTCGCATCATCCTCTCTTATCGGTTGCAGGATCCTCTCTGCGGGCTCCCCCAAATCTCCACTCTGCTTCTTTAGGAGCTTTTTTATGTCAGATGGAGAGAAAAAACACACACAGCAGAGATAAAACAAGGAAGTGATTTTGCCAAAGTCTAAAAAATGTACCTTTTGAAAACAGTGTTATTTTTAAATCAAAGATGAAAAAAGGAGAATTTGTGATGAGGATGAGAATTTGCAAGGGCAACGGACTGGACATCGTTGTTTTGGGGGAGTGTTATGAATGATTAGATGAAGATAAGAGCCTCTCCTGCAGATTAACACTGGATGTAGACACGGATAACACAGTGGGAAACGGTTGGTCTTAGAAAGAGATTATGCAGGAGTCAGTGCAGCCAGACTGGCACCTAGATACAGAGATGAGAAGTTTGTGGCAGCGGAGATTTGGGTTGAAAAAAGAAAAGCTTTGGAAAGTCAGTTGGGCTCGTAAAACTGATAAAGGACTGAGGCTGAGCTGGATGAATGGGTCAAACTTCACAGGACCCCAAAGGAGACACTGCATTCATTAGTGCTATCTTACAAATCACAGTTACTTATTTAATTATCTGAAGATAACAAAGCTGGCTCTGTGGGGATAAGGTGGTAATTTAAGGGGTTATCTTTGTTCAGCCAGCAGCTTCACCTCTAGATGGCATCATTTGTTAAACTTGTCATGTTTATCTAGTGCAAGAACATATGGTTTGGTCTTGTAATGACACCTTGAATTGTTTGAGCCAAATGTCCTCTGTGACTAGAGCAACACTAGTTACGTCTCCAAATTTCACAATATTTGCACAATCTGACAATTTCGAAAAAACTTGTTTTGACGTTGTTGCTGTATCAACATTGGTTTACTGTGCAAAACTGCAATGGAAACTTTTTTCTCATCACACAAGTCACGTGATCAACAACTGGATGTTGCTACTTTGTTGCCACAAAGAAGAAGACAATAGTTGGGCGATGATGGCGTGCCATATTTTTAATGACTTATTGCATGATCAAACATATTCACGTGATTTTAATTGTGTTTCTTATTTACTGGAAACACTGCAATTGTGAAATTATGTTTTCTTGATATTAGCAGAATGCTGACAAATTTGCTCACATTTGTAATGGGAACACAATTAGTATGATCACAACATAACTGTTTATGACACTTTTTATCACTACACTTTGTACAGTTACTCTACTTCATCATATTTTAAGTTCATTGAACAAACAGTGGGAAAATATTGTAAAATTAACAATCCAGCAGCACCAACTGGAATGTATGCTGAAAACGTAAATGTAAGCGGATCCTTTCTGTTTTGTGATGGTTGTGGTAAATGATTTAGCCGTCACGCAGTGGTTTCTGTTTAACATGACAACAAACAGAATATAACCATGTTATGAGCGCCCGATTCAAGTCCTACACAAAACCAAAGTTAACTCCTGCTACTTCAATCATTAGTTCATTTAAATTTTCACATTAAGGAATGGATTTATAGATTACAGTGGTGATGATAAAAACTAACTTAATAAATCTTTAAATACACTGGATAAATTTAGATATAAAAAAATAAACACCCACCTCTCCTACAGGACAACATGACAACAGGGGCAAACAATTTAACAATACCACAGAAGAAGAAATAAGGAGGAGGGGCACCTAGAGTCACACGGTTATAACAAGGACAGAGTTTTCACAGGCGTTACGGTCAGGTAAAGGAAGAATACGAATGACATAAAAAGACATTTGTGTAATTATAAAAGAGAAATAAAACCTGGTTACATCAATTCTTATCATAAAATGTTTCATGATAAATGTATATACACATTGAATCATAGATGACAGCTCAAGTATCAGAGACTTAAAACAGTTCAAATGTGAGAAAGTCAAAAATATTAAGACTTTAGACACAATGCCAAACACGATGGTGGGCAGGTTTTCCACCAGCGGTCAAAGTGTGAACAATACATACAGAATGTCTGATTAGAAACGTCTGCCCTCCTTGCAGCCACACAGTCTCTAAACCCGACTCACAGAGCATTTTAAAGCAACTCTTGACCTGAAGTTACCCCGCTCCTCACAAATCAACACACAACGCTGTCCTTGGCGGAGGCTCAGCGCCTCAGCTCCACTCTCTTAAAACTTGTTAAAATCAATAATGAGAAGAATTCTGTTGCCTCCTCCTTGTCTTTATATGAGAATTTTTGGAGGTTTTGTGTGTGTGTGTGGGGGGGTGTGTGTGGGGGTGTGTATGCGTGTGTAGACTCAGATATAAAGAGATGAAAGAAAGATGTCAGACTCATTTTCTTCCCTTCTACATCCTTGGTTTTAGCCTGTGAGACGGCTGAGGGCGGAGAGCTGTATTCTGCTGTCGGCGTGGGAGTTTTAAAAGGCGATTGAGTTGAAAACTCAGCAGAGACACAGTGACTTTTTCCACAAAGTGAAGGGTGGAAGTTTTCTCCAGCTGAATAACCTTTTCTCCCCTCGTCTCTCTCTGTCTTGTCTCTTTCAGGGTCCACTCCCAGGAGGAGAGCCCGGGCTGCGACACCAAACAAGATGCCTTTGTACATATGCAAACTCCTGTTTCCATGGAGACACAGTCGTCGGCGCTACCTTGGTGCGGTAGCACGCAGGTCCGCTCCCCTCCGCAAAGCAGCCGCAGCCTGAGGAGACCCGGGCGCCGCCGCCGCAGCCTGTCCCCGTCTCCGCCGCCGTTTCGCTCCTGCTCCATTCCCATCATTCCCTCCGTTCAGGGTCACCATGACAACGAGGTGTCCTGTATGCAAACCAGCCCGGAAACCACCGAGATGTCAACAACCTGCGAGGAGAAGAGGAGGGACAAGGCGGAGCGCGCCTGGCCCTCCTCGTCCTCGTCCTACTTGTGCTCCTCCGCCGTCGGGCGGCGGCAGGAGGCGGCGGCTCTGCTTCTGGAGGAGGCGCAGGAGCAGCTCAGAGCGCTGGCTCTGGCCCAGAGGAAGCAGGAAGAGGTCGAGAGCGGCTCGGCAGCAGCCACGCCGGCGGAGCCTCGAGAGACTGTTTGCTTCCTGAACCTTAGCGGCGGAAGCGCAGCGGGACTCGGCTGCAGCGGACCAACGCAGACCCAGCTACTATCACACAGAGACCCGGGCCAATGAGGCCACTCCGTTTCCGGGACACGCACTTTTTTTGGCTTTTGGTTTGATACTGTTGGCAGACATGGTGTTCTGTATCTGTAAAATGTGAATGGAAAATGTCAATTTGAAAAAAGAAAAAAAATACATCAAGGAAGGTCCTATTAATATGCATACTGTATGGATAAAGGCGTACACACACTCTGAGTGGCCAACTTTCCACTGACTGACTGTATGGAAAAGAGAAAAAAATACCTTCAAGCTTTCATCAACAAAACACTTCTACTTAGACGAAAAGAAACCAAATAGTCTGTCAAATCCATGATGTTTTTAACTGTAAAAAGAATATATAAATATATATATAAATATAAATATATATGAAAATAAATATATGGAATTTAAAAAGTACAAAGTTGAGGAACACAGGAATGATATTTTGTTTTAGTCTTTATTTCGCCACCCTTTGTTTTGTATCTAGTCACATATTTGGTAACAAGCAACTTTGTGGCTGTTGCGCCACACGTCCAGGATCCAGGAAGTCACCGTTGAAGGAGGAATCTCCTCTATGATCTCACCCCCTCTGCCTTTTAAAAGAAAACTGTGACCCAGCCAAGAATTACACTACTGCCCTCTGTGGTTTTCAGCGTTTTTCAGGATTTACGGCACAAGAGAAAAACACGAAGGGAATCGGGGAGAGAAGTCGGCTTCCTGAGGGGGGAGGACTATAACTAACGCTTCTTTTCTCCGTTTTTGTTACAAAGGATATTTTCACACAGAGGCGCACACACACCCACTTATTTGTGCATTATTTACTTTGCTGGCTGGGTGTTTCACAATGAAAAGAACTGCAGGTGACAGTCGGACAGATCACAGGAGTTAATCTGATATTTTTTTAGTTTGTCGTCCATTTTTAGTTACTAATGAACAATGCTGCTTTTCTGGGGTTGATGGGGGATGAACCATGTTGTTTTGGTATTGAAACAAGAAATAAATGTCTCTATGTTGTATCCTAATGTATGAATTGGAAGCATTTGAATTTCTGTAAGAAGTCACAGCCCAATGTTTCTGGTGTCAAAAAAAAATGGTTGCAGTTCTGGTAAAGATTTTTCAAAATATCACTTGGTTGGTTGATTGATTGAGACGAATCTCCACAACAGTGGCAGGTTTTAAGCCTCTGGTTTAAAGACAAGGGCCAATTTATTATCTCCAGGTACCAAAGCATATTGTTCAACCAGAGTACAGAGAAAAACTACAAATTTAAAGTTTGTCCATTTTGTCATCTTAGGACCACAATGTTCAAAACATATAGTTGGTATTATTTAGGATGGACCAACACAAATTAGTCCAACACTGTGATGTGGAAGAAACTGATAATACTAACATTTACTTCACATTTTCAGCGCAACATTTTTACACTTAAAAACCAACAACTACTATATTCAGTTAAGTGAAAGGTAAGTGTAAATATTGCGTTCATTTTCTGATATGATGTCATTAAAATGCCAGATTTAATTGAATATGCTTCTCTCAAACAGTTCACTTTTATCTCATCAATGAACAGAACATTTGCCAATAAGAGCTGAATAAACCTAGCAAGAAGAAGTTTTTGTCTTTGAAGTATCCCAATGATTTTCACCCAGTTTTTTCCTTATTGTTGAATCATAAACAATGAGGGTTCGTCACGGGCTCCTTGTTTTCTTTAAAGAAATCAGAAAAGTCTAAAAATGGGTTTGTTACTCTTTCCAGATGGACTGATGATGCCAGTAATCTTTTTTCCATCATTGTTTTTTATTTGTTTTTGTAGTATCTCCTTAGAACAGGTTGACAGCAATGGCAAAATTCAAAATAACTAAAAGTTTTATGCTGGGTTGAGGTTAGGTTCTGACATAGTAAATGTCTTTCCAGAGGCATCGACCGCAGTCCAAACCTTCAGCTTCCAGTGGAGAACTCTCCATTTTTCTGAGATGTGTGATCCATGCTAGTTTCCAACTTCCACATCTTGTTTATTACAGTTTCCCTTTGAGAGATTTCTCAAAACCCTATCAGGCAGTAATAAGGCTTTGGTGTGGTTAATGAAACTCAACATGTTTTTCTAATCTAAGCATCTGGTTTATCACATGGCTGGTTTGGCCTGTTTTCACTTGATAAATTAAGTCATAATTTGAAAACTACTTTTAGTATTTATTCGGGGTACCATGTTGTGGAATTGCTTTTGAAATATTTAAATGTGACAAAGAAGCAAAAATATACAATCACGTTTACACAGAACTGTATGGGAGAGTAACAAATAACTAAGAGCTAAAACAAATCTATGCTTGGTTCTGACATTAAAATCTCTCAAGTTAATGCCTGAGCTTAAAAAAAAAAATCAAGTTTTTGTTTCTAGGGTCCAACTCAATATCAACATGTTGAGCCATTCACTCCAGAACTCCAGGAATGGTACATAACGGCCGCCCTGTACCAGCTTCACTCGTAGAGCCATCCACGCTGGGCTTCGTTCAGGCTCCACAGTAGAAAAGCTGCTTCTCTAGAGTAAAGTTTGTAATGAAGGCTTACACTGCAGAGTCAAGGTGGTACAACCGGTTAAACCTGGGCTTCTCTTCAACCAATTAAGTCCAGAGAACCTTTAGTACCAAAAGGTGCCACTGATTCCTTGAGTTTGTTCCCTGCTGGAGTCTGAAGGCAAAGTTTGCCACGGATTATTAATTCTTGGCTGACTAGTCGGACTGGCTGTGTCTCCTGAGGGCGCATTGGTTTAATCAGCGTGAAAACAACTAACGTGGTTCCTCATCAGTTCAGCTCATTAGCTGTATTTTGAAGGGTTTTATTAATTTTTGCAAAGCACATTCGACTGGGGAGATGAGCTTTGTGCTTTTCAGTCAATTCAATAAAATCGGACTCAGATGTCTGTTTCAAACTGCTGGCTTTTAAAAAATCCTTTCTTGTAAACAAAGCTGCTTCATGCTACTCTTCTCCTATGTCATCAGTCTGACATTCTTAAAGCTGCAGTATGTAACTTTTACAAAATGTTTTCCCCTATTTGTTAAAACTGTCACCATGTAGTGAGAAAACCTGTGAAAAGATCCAGCTCCTCTGCCTTCTTTCAATACTACCCACAGAAATACATCGCTTGGTCAGAAACAACCAATCAGAGTGAGGGGGAGGGTCTTAGTGCTGTCAGTCACCCCATGAATGACTCTTGCTCTCTGCTACACTACAGCTGGCTGTACATGAACAAGGGGTGTGAATACTTTTGCAAAGCATTGTTTAAACAAATTCTTATTGTTTTATTATAATTAAAAGGGAGTAAACTTTGGATCAGGACACACTATTCAATGCACAACACTGTCTTTCTGACCCTTCGCCTGCATTGTTTCAAATGTTTGTTTTTGTTTTCTAAATAATGCTATTTTTTATCCATTTGCTGAAATTTAGCATCACTATGTAACAAATGTTGCCCAATTATCGATGCTTCTGACGGGGACTTACTCTGTGTAGGCTGATGTCATGTACTGTACAACAACAGTACATTACCATGACCTTTTGAAAAGATTTGATAAAAGTCTGACAATTGTCTGAATGTATGACCTGTTCTGCTACTCTTTATCCTCTACTTGGGTTTTCATTTACAGAACGCTCTCAAGAAAAACTGAGAGGCTGAAAACTCCCCGAGCGAAATGTGAGAATGAGTCATGTCCCGTTGAGAGGTTGGCATTTATTGTCAACATTTCATGACAAAAGTTATTACAACATCTTGAGAGAAAAAACTATTACTGCAGTCACGTAGGTATGTCTTTGAGTATCAGTAATTGTACAAGAGTGGAGGAAAAAGCTAATTTCCAGCAGAAAATACGTTTCTTCCTTCCTTTGAGAACTTCTATAAAACGTGTTAGATATGCGAGCTATTGAACGTTCCTCACTTGCTAAATTCAAGCCTGCTGGTTTAACATGATGAGAAACAGTGGAAGAAGGAATTAAGATGTGAATTTGATTAGGAAAACAGATTGGTCTCTCTTTTCTTTAATCACAAATTTAGAGAGCATATCTGTCTCTCTTTATGTTATCATTTTTATTTAAAGTGTATTGAGTTGTGAGAGGAGTGTGTGTTTGTATGTGTGCAAATGGGAATGTTTAAAAATGCACACACTGCAGATTGGAGGTATTCTTTGCTTTGGTAATTTCATTATGACTATTTTTATCCCTATGTACAACTGGGAATATGAAAATAACTTTGCTTTTCAAATAGCAGTAAAATAGATGTCCTCATATTTAAAGAAAGAAGTCATTAAAATATACAGGAGGGAGGCTGGTCATTATGCATGAAATGCGTTGGCAACAGTCACTGAAAATAGACTGTCAGTGGGGCCCTAAACATAACCAAACTTTCTTTTCTCTAAACTGGACTTTTTGTCTGGACAATGTGGGCCATGACATCTGTAAGCCTGCGGGGGTTCCACTACATCTAAAAGTCTGCTACCACCGAGTTTGTGTGGTTTAAGTGGAATCAAAGTCTATCCAGAGATCTTTGTTCTTGCTCTTCAGCCCCTGTTTGGTTACTCATCTTCTGCACTCCAGTTGGAATCAGCTTTTCTAGTCATACTGACAACTGAAATAGCATTAGGCATTAACCGCTTTCACCCAATCACACCAACAAATGTACACACATTTATTCACTCATAAACAGTCTGATTGGGATCTTGGGTTACATGCTTCGCCCAGCAGTACACCAGCCCACAATGGAATCAAACCCACAATTTTTGGAGCATAAGACCACTACTCCACCCACTGAACCACCGTCACCCTCTGTCTGTTGTTCTATACTGGATGATCAGCAAGGTGACATCTTATCAAGGTACCGATTGGTGACAATTTCCATTCAAGTCCAATTATCAATGGCTCTAATCTTGTTCAATCAAGGTGAATGCATTGGTTGTCTTCAAGGGTCCTATTGGCGAAACCTCGCAACCCTTGGATGACATGAGCAGCAACACCTCACACCTCTTTGAGAGTCTGATTGGTAATGTCTTACCATCCTTTGAAGGTCCAATCTGTATTGTCTCTTCAGTCTTCCAGAATGTGATGTGCAAAGCCTGGGCAGCTTTTAAGGGGAATTCTCGGCAGTCTTTAGGGTGTAGTCGGCACCGCCTCGTGTGTTGAGCTGCCATAATCTACCCCTTGTCATATCATGTTGAGCTGAGTCCAGACACATTGTGCGTGTGCGTGTCTTAGTGTGGGTGTGACTTTTCCACTGCTGCAGAGAGAGACTGGCAGGTGCTGCTTCACCTGATGCTACTCATTTTAACTCATCGGAAGGCAATATTTAAGGAGCCACAGGACTAGAGAGGAATTGCCAGATATCTTGGTAATCACCCTCGTCTTAACTTATTGGCTTCTACTTGTTACTTATCCCTTGTCATTTTCTCTCTGAGCCGTAAGTCTGCTCTCCGAGCCTCCTTGTTTTATCACCTCATGGATTTCTGGAAGACTTCACGCCAGCACACGTACATACTTGACTCTGCAGATTCTCCCAAGTCTTACACAGCTGCTCACTCCGCTTCCTGGAAGCCACTTCTCTACCTGTCTGCCCTCCATCTCTGACACCCCCACCACAGGACCTATCGAGAAACAATTTAAAAAGGAAGAATATAAACCCCATCATGCCCTCTGCTAACCTCAGCCACAAAGGGCCGACTCTTCAATGATCTATCATCATTTAAGACTAAGAAAAACAATAACAGAAAGATTCTCTTCTTCTGCACATTTCCATCCTCACACCAGAACCAGACCAATCTTTCCAACTTTCTCTTTTACCACCTGCACAGAGAACCTCTTGTGGATCAAGAAGTAAAAACAAATGATTATTTTAATTATTATTTCTGTCAGCAATAAACTCTTTTATTTGACTCAGTGGTCTGTAGTGGTTGTTTCCAGCACTAGACTCATATCAAAAGGGTGCAGTTGGCAGCTTTTCTGAAACATAACTATGTTTCAGAAAAGTCTGAAACATGATTATCATCTCACCTCAACCAGATATTATTTTCCTTTGATCCCTAGTGGTGACACTTTGATACTTTATGCAGAAATTCTAGAAATGTAACATGATTTTTGTTGTAGTTTATAATAGTGGTGGACTAGATTAAATGTTATAATTAAATTAATTGGAGGGTCTGCAATTAATCACATTTCATTTGGAAACTACATATCGACAAAATAAGCAACATTTTTATTCAAAAACCTATTTTGCTGCTAAATTATTGAATTAATAAACATGAACTCAACAACAAATATATTTATTGTTTCTATTCTGTTGATTAAGTTATTCAACCGTCAGGTTGGTACAAAGTGCCGTTCTACCCATCCAGTGTTTCAGGAACTTCTGATTATTCATGGAACTTTGGAAATATGAACTGTAGACGCTAACATTAGTGTTGGGGACATCTCTGCTGCTGCTACATGGTTAGCATTAAGATGCTATTTTCAGCTAATTCCTTCTAGCACAAAATGAACACAAAAATAGTTTATACCAAAGTTTCCATCAGATCAGTTTACAGGCAGATTTAACCCCAGTTAACCCCAGAAGCTGCTTTGTCCTCCATCACTGCTGAAATACGCAAACACATAGGTTCCATTATAGTCTTTTATTTGTAAAAAAAAAAAAAAAAAAGAAGAATTATGTTTAAAAAAAAAATAACATATTAAACTCTGTTTTTAATTAATCAAAATTAATGTTATAAATAAGGCCTCAGAGCCCCAGTCTAAATTTATAATTGATTACAGTCAGTTGCAGTGGACGTCAGTGCCCTTCATGCACTAACGCTCCTGTTCTAGTATTTTGCCAGATATTTGATTCAACCTCGGTTGAACTCTTGTGAGATAGCCAATAAACAGGTAATAAAGACTGTTCTTAGCCACTATCAAAACTCCAAGTGATCAAATATTTGAAGTAAGAGTGTTTTCCTCCTGAATCACAACACTCTCCAAAAGTTAATGCCATGGCAGGCTAAAGCTTTTCTGACAGCCTCGCTTCCAAGACTTTTTATGTGGGGTTTTCCATAAATTTTTCCACCTGCCTGTGCTGTATTTGTAGGAGATATTCAGTTAAGATTTGCCAAAATGTTATCCTCTGTCTGTTTGACTTAATTTTCCAGCTTTATGGCCCCAACTGAAGTTTTGCTGCTTCAGCTCCCCCTCATTCACATAAAAAAAAGTGGGTAACTCTTTATTTGACGGGATGTGAATAAGACTGTCATGACACGGTCATAAACATGAATAAGTCTAACATGAGTAAGTCTAACCTGAGTAAGTCTAACCTGAGTAAGTCTAACCTGAGTAAGTCTAACATGAATAAGTCTAACCTGAGTAAGTCTAACATGAGTAAGTCTAACCTGAGTGAGTCTAACATGAGTAAATCTAACATGAATAAGTCTAACCTGAGTGAATCTAACATGAGTAAATCTAACATGAATAAGTCTAACCTGAGTGAATCTAACATGAGTAAATCTAACATGAATAAGTCTAACCTGAGTGAATCTAACATGAGTAAATCTAACATGAATAAGTCTAACCTGAGTAAATCTAACCTGAGTAAGTCTAACCTGAGTAAGTCTAACCTGAGTAAGTC